>CAAE01015024.1:74672-124203 GCA_000180735.1 Tetraodon nigroviridis | reverse complement strand
TCTCACAGTCCTTGATGTTTGCTAGGATGTTAATATTGGTAATATTCTAATGATGCACGCTGGTCAGTCTGATACGGCCATTTCTGGAATGTGTTGGAAATAGTCATCACATTACCAAGATAACAGACATTCGTCCATTCTTCTCCCCCACAGAGAACATCCCCACCTCCTCCTCTCCCAACCACCGGCCAGCAAGCGCCCCTGCCTGCGCCCCGCTCCCCGCGGCCCGGGCCCCGGCCCCGGGCCCGGCCACGGCGGCTCCCGCTACCGCTGCCCCGAGTCGCTGCTGGACTGCGCCGCCAAGGCAGTGGCGGGGAAGTGGGCCTTCGAGAGAGTGGAGGAGCGCTTCGAGCGGATCCCGGAGCCCGTCCAGCGCCGCATCGTCTACTGGTCTTTTCCCCGCAACGAGAAGGAAATATGCATGTACTCCTCCTTTCAATGCCGAGTGGCCGGCGAGGACGGCCCGGCGGCGGCGGCGGCGGCGGCGGCGACTGCCGGCGGGGCTGCGGGCGCCGGCTCCGGAGCTGCAAACGCCGCCGGTGGCGCTGCTTCTTCGGCCGGTACGACGACTACCGCGGCGGCGGCGGCGGCGGCGGCGGGGGCAGCGGGGACCGGCGACGGGCTGCCCTTCCGCCGCGGTATCAGACTCCTGGAGACCGGCTGCGTGGAGAACGTTTTACAAGTCGGTAAGTGGAACGTGTCGGGAGCTCCGGGGCTCCGGGGAGGGTCGGGGGCCGCTGCTGGAGCTGCGCCGCCGGGGAGGCTTGTCCTGGAAAGTACGCGGCGCCTTTCTGGGCGCACCGGGCTGCCTGTTCCCCCGAGCAGCAGCCACGCACGGAGGAATGTGTTGACGCGTTCGGGGGCCTTTTGAAGAAGCGGCCGCGGAACAAGGTCGCGCACATTTAAAGGGCTGCTTGTGCGCCCGCTGGCGACGCGACCCTGCCCGGTCCTCCTCCGAGCCTCGACCCGCCCTCTGCACCAGGTCCAGGATCTGGACGCCCGGGCTCGGCGCACGTTGGCCCCGGCTGGAGGAGCCCCGGCTGGAGGAGCCCCGGCTGGAGGAGCGATGACAGACGCGGATACAAAAGCGGCGTCGCGGCTGGATTTTTGTCTCTGGCGATTGCGCCTAGAAAAAGTCGTTATCCCCCACTCAGGCCCGGCGGAGGGAGGCTCGGGCGCGGAACAAAGGCGGTTATTGGGTCTCTTATGATGATTAATCCCACGTTAATCCGAAAAAATCCCGCAGTTTTTGTGTTTATTCGCCGCTGGCCGGAGCGGACAAAGAGCGCTGCCGCCAGCCTTGGACTCGAGCTGCGGCTGCGGGTGCGTGTGCGTCCGAAACCTGATTAAAGTTCACGCGCTTGCTGCTCTTTAATAGCAGCAAACTGCATTTTGCGAGCGCGCTGGCCCGCAGCCTCTGTCGGACAAAAGGCTCCGGCTGGAAGGATCGATGAGCGTCTCGCGTTTCCAGCGCTGCGCAGAGGCGGGGGCCAAACAAAGGGCCTCTGCGCAGCTCCGGCTCCCCCAGCCTCGTTCGGAGCTGCGCCCCCGCCTGCGCACGGACACCGAGGGCTGAGAGCGGACCGTGGCTCGGCCAGATGGCCGCTCGGGCCGCTCCCGGAGACCCGGGGGGAGGCTGCACACGGCGGCCGCCGGATTCCGGTTGCACCCGGCGAACCGGCTCATCGATCCCCGGCTGTGCCCGGAGGAAACCCGACGCTTCCCAGCGCGACGCTGGTTCCGGTTCTGCGTCCAAGCCACCAGCTCGACACAGAAACGTAGCAGACACGTGCTCGCACCTGCCTCGGCAGCCAATCAGCTGCGGCCTCCCTCAAGGGCAGCGGCCGCGGGTCCGACCTCCCGCTGCGGGTCGCCCAAACGCACCACCGGCGGCGGTGGGAACCAGTTCTTGTCGCCATGGTAACGTGTTTCGTGCGTGCTGGTGGGGTCAGGTTACACACCTGTGGTCCTCTCCCACCTGAGCAGGCTGGACGCTCAGAGGTGGGCTGAACCACCAACCCCGACCCCCCCTGGTACCAGGAGGGCGTCGGTGAGGCTCCTTGCCACCGGAAACGTTCCCACTCAGGTGAAATCTGGGAAAAGTGGACAGGGGAAGAGCCGGAACGCCGTCGCGTGCTCAGTAGCAACCCTTCCCAGCGCGTCCTTGGACCGCTGATGCTAGCTCATCAGCAGCTCGTTGGCGCGTGGTCCTGCTAATCTGCGTCTAGCTGGAAGTCATCATAGAATAATCAAAGCCGACCCCCCCATGTGCCAGATACGTACCCAGAAGCCCCCTTTCCAGACCCTTATAAAGTCCTCAGAGAGCGGGAGGAAGGGGTGTTAGAGGAGGGGGGGGGGGGCGCAACGGGCTTCCTTAAGCTGTGAGTCAAGCTTTGGGATTATTGGGTCATGCTTTGTTACCCAGCTGGAGAAAAAGCCCTTGTTCACAGACAGGAGGGGCAGGGTGGGGGTGGGGGGGGGGGGGTGGGGGCGTCCGTGTGTGTATGTCCTCGTCCCTGCAACGTTACATAAAGCTGTAATGGCTCCCTGACGCCCTTTGAAGCATCAGTGACTCTGACAAAGGCAGCCAGCGTGCTGGAACAGGATTAGCACGTACAGGCCAGCCAGCCAGCGGGAGGAAGCCACATCAGGCTGCTTATGCAGCGCCGCACATGCTAAACTAGCCACTGCCTTAGCCTGGGCGCTCCTAAACCAGCCGTTGGTAGCCTTGCTGCTCTTTAACTGGCAGCTATGTTAGCCTGGGCGCTCTTAACTAGCGGCTATGTTAGCCTGGGTGCTCTTAACCAGCGGCTATGTTAGCCTGGATCCTCCTAGCTAGCGGCTTTGTTAGCCTGGGTGCTCCTGAACTAGCAGCTATGTTAGCTACATCACCTCAGATCTCACTTCTTGTTGCTGTTCCCATCACAGGTTGATGGGTTTCACACACTGATGGCTGACTGCCTGACTGACTGACTGACTGTTGACACACTCCCAGAGTCATGGCTGCCGTTGCTATTCACCAGACGACCTCTGACCTGGGACGCAGCGACCAGGGCTGCACCATCCCAGTATTTCAGTATCGAGTATTCTACCGATTATTCTGGCCATTATTCCAGCAACTGGATAAGAAGTTTCCTGCAAACACTGTGACCTTTTTTTTCCGTCATCCTAACTTTATTGAAAAACATCCATAACATTTTTGTTCAGTTGAAGATGCTCAAATTAATACAAACGTAGATACGTTGTTATTTTTCTTGGATTGTTATTATAATCTAATTATCTTTGGCAAAACTTGGCTGAGTTGGAGGAATGTGCTAGCTAGCAGATTAGCCACGGCGTTGATGACAGTCGCGAACCAGGCTTTCCACAGCGCTCTAAACAAAGTGTGTTAGCTAGCAGGTTCTCTCAGTCAGGATCAAAGAGTGTTAGCTAGCAGGTTCTCTCAGTCAGGATCAAAGAGTGTTAGCTAGCGGATACTCTCAGTCAGGTCTAGCGTGTTTTAGAAAGCAGCGGGTGCATCGGAGCCGCCCTCGGTCAGCCTGAGAGCGCCTTGGGTCCCCGAGTGGCCGGAAGCGGCTCGGGTTCAGCCTGGAAGCGGCTCCGGGTCAGGTTGAACCAGACCCACTGACCCCGCCCCCTTTTAAACATCCTCCTCACCATTGGCTGCTGCTGCTGCTCTGTCCGTCTTCTCTGACCTTTCCTGCTCTCTAACTTCCCCTCTGAACTTGTCGTTGACCTTCATCTGGGAGGTGCACGGGCGCGTGCACGTTCACCGTTGGCATGTCAGCAGAAGATAACACACCTGAAACCAAAGTGGGAGGGTCCCCCCAGTGTGTGCCCACCCTGTGGACCCTCCTATTCCTGTGTGGGAGGGGACAGGAATGGACGCTAAGCTAGCTCTCCTCACTCTGCTGAAGGCTTTGATCTGGTGACACGCCCACATTGGAGGAATCTATGCTAACACCAGCTGCTGTCCACGCTTCTTTGTGGATTTTTCCCGCAGTTTTGAGGATATCAGCGTCTGCAACCGCCTCATTAACATGTACAGCTAATTAGCGCTCACACACCAGACGCAGATTCCGCAGCAGCGGAAGTTGCCAAACCCGCGCTAGAAAGCCGCGCGGGTTCCCCTGAAGCCTGGATCTTCTGGGGGGGTCTGAACCAGGTGAATCTGTACGTGTGTAGGCGAGGGCAGAGTTTGGAAGGAAAAAGACTGTTTTTCGTTTCAGTGTGTCTGTGGTTTTGCTGCTTTAATGATGCTAACGAGCTAAAACAAACAATGTTGCTTTATTGACCTTTGAGCTGCTTTGATTGCTGATCACATGACCAGGAAGGTTAAAGTGGTTGCAGCTCCACAGCTTCAGCAGGCAGAAGCTCCATCCCTCCTCCCTCACCTCCATCCCTCCTCCCTCACCTCCATCCCTCCTCCTCCACCGCCGTGCCACGACCCATCGGGCTGAAAAGAGAAGGAGGGATGGCTGCAGAGAGGAGGTGGTGGATGGAGGGAGGATGGAAAATGAGCGGGGCTGAGATGGTGGGAGAGGAGAGCGAGAGAGAGGAGAGAGAGAAGGGAGGGAGGAGAACTGAGCAGCAAATGGAGAGTTGATAACCAACTCTGTCACCTCTGCCACACACACACACACACACACACACGTAGGACAGCAAAAAGGTGGGAGGGACCTCATTAGGGTCTCAACAGTCCATCACAGACCCTGCTGAGCCCTGGTGGGGGTGGGAGAAGAAGTGAGCAGGGGGTGGAGCTGAATTGATAGGTGCAGTCAAGTTTAAGCACACACACACACACACACACGCACACACACACTCACACACACACACACACACACACACACACACACACACACACACACGGATTCAGGATGCTCAGTGCAACATGATTAATGTGGTCGGCAGTGAGAGGACTGGCTGGGTCAAGATCTCTCACCCTTTACACACCCACAGCCACACACACCCCCCCCCACACACACACACCCTCTGTAAGAGTCTGCGTGCTCTTGTCTAACACGTCTGTTGTCACACACCGCTGCTGTTCCCTCAGCCAACCCCAACAAGGGCGCTCCGGTTTCCTGTTGCTCCTGACACACACCCAGGCCGGTGTGGCCCCCAGGCCAGGGGGTCCAAGGTCTGACCTGAGGTTAGCAGCAGGGATAAGGGCTGTGTGTGTGTGTGTGTGTGTGTCTGTGTGTCTCTGTGTGTGTGTCTGTGTGTGTGTGTGTGTGTCTGTTTGAGACACGGCATGAGACGCCGTGTTGACCCTCTGTTTCCGGGGGGACGCCTGTGGGTAACCACCACCTTTCCTGCGTTGCCTAGGTAACCGTGCATTGGTGGCGTTTGGGGGGAAAGTGTCCCCAGGTCTCACTAGGGGGCCACGGTGGTGGTGGGGGGGTCCTGCTGGGGTTGGGGGCCACAGGTGGATGCCTGGTGGTCATTCCGATCATACAACTATGCAGTCCCATCACTGAACTGGTCCCACACACACACACACACACACGCATGCACACACTCAGTGTTTAGAACAAAACGCATGCACACACTCAGTGTTTAGAACAAAAGAAGGGAGTGTGTGTGTGTGTGTGTGAGAGAATACTTCTGTGGCTGACTATCCAGTTCAAAGCAGAGATGGTGCGTTTATGACACCACTGAACAACTGAGGCTGCCATTCTTCACACTCACCACACACACACTTACTCACACACACACACACACACTCACACTTACACACACACACACACACCCTCACTCACTCACACACACTCGGAGGTCTCCTGCTTGTCGTGCTGGTTGTCAGAGCAGCTGTGATTCATCTGGGATGAGTCAGATTTTGCTGACGACCAGAACAAAAACCAGCTCACTGGATCTGTTTCTAGGGCCAAACCCAGTGCTTTGATCTCTGACTGGTTCTGTTCCTTTGAAGCTGTGGACAGAGGGGACGGTGTCCCTTGGGGGCCCCAGCTGTCCCTGCCTGGACCTTCACCTTCCAGGTGCCTCCGCCCGGAAGCTAAACCTGAAGCTGCGTTTCTGGAGAGGCCGATCTAAAGTGCTCCGCCCAGCGGGGGGGCGGGGCGGGGGCGTGTCCTCCCTGTCACTGAGGGCCCGTCACTGAGCGTTCTGGCTGTTGTTCTAAGCTCTGTTCACCAATCCGCTTCTTATTGGGACGGAGATAACAGGATTAGTGCTGCAGGCATCCTGGAGTCAGTGGGGGGAGGGGCCACCCCCACCCCCTCCCCTCCATGCACAATGGCTGGGCGTGCGCACGTTTGGACCGCTTTCTCCTGCTCTCGTCCTCCCTGCGTCCCTCCATCGTTTTAGCCTGGAGGAGCCTCAGAATCCCTGGCTTCCTGCCTGGTTTCTGTTTGGACCTGTAGCCATGACGACTGGAACGGTTCCTGCGTCACCGTCACAGACCCAGCCCAGGCAGGCAGTGTGCACGCTAACGCTAATGCTAAGCCAGCACAGACTGGAGCTGGGAATCCGACCCAGACCCCAACCAGGACCCCGACCAGGACCCAGACCAGGACCCAGACCAGGACCAAGACCCAGATTCTGAAAGGACGCTGGGGTGACGTCTCTGGTTGCCGTGGTGTGTTGCTTAGAAACGAGGGTCCAGTAGCTGCGCTGGTGTCCAGGTTCTCTGTGAGGAGCAGGAAGGTCAGCTGTCGGGAAGCACTCCAGGAATAAACACACACACACGCACACACACACACACACACACACACCCTCCCTCCCCTACTCCGCGGTCTTGCTTCGGCCCTCCATGTTCCTCATGATCCCAGGCAGAGGAGCACAGGAGCCTCGCTGGGCGCCAGGAGCCGACTTGCATGGCTGCTCCTTTGCTGGCTGGCTGGCTGGCTGTCTCTGAGGGACAAGTCAGGACTGGATCTGAAGACTCCACGTGTGTGTTAGGGTTTGGGCTGAGATGTTGTTGGAGGAGGGGGGGTGGGGCGGGGTCCACCAGCTGCTGTGGCCCTCAGAGGCCCTTAGAGGCCCCACTGCATCTCTGGCTGACTGTTCTGACTGCTCCTGGAGGCTGCTCCTGCTTCTGCCTCAGAGCGGGACCCCCTTCACCCGGCTCGGCTCTGGATGCTGCTGGTTTCCGTGGAGTGGTCCTGCAGTTTGGTCGTCACGGTGACGAGGGGTCAGCTGGCTGCCCATCGAGCTGTCTGTTTGGTTTTTACTCTGTATGCGCCGCAACACCCACACTGTTGGTAAGTGTGTGTGTGTGTGTGTGTGTGTGTGTGTGTGTGTGCGTGTGAGCACAGCTTGTGCGATGACTCTGGGGTAAAATCACCTTTCTTCTTGTACTTTGAGATGTGGAAATGCTGCTTTTAGCCTGTTTTTCCAGATGATCTTCACCGGGATCCATGACTCTTTCCGTCCTGCTGCCGGACAGATGTGATTCTGCTCCCTCTCGCTGGAAAACTGCCTGATCCCAAACCCGTCAGCTTCGTGATGGGATCAGACCTATTTCTGTCTGAAGGAAAGAGCAACGTAGAGCCTGGGAAAGGTTCCACTCCTGAGCTCCAGGAGCCGGAATCAGGCTCCTTTCCTGCTGGGTTACAGCCGTTCTGACGGAATCAGGAGAAACGAAACCAAAACAAACGAGCTGCATGGACCATGTCTGGTGGGTGGTTGGAACGGACCCACTGGGGCTGTTCTGGAGGAACACCAGGCTTTTGCCCCCCAGCAGAAGGTCCGCTTTCTGGTTCCCCCCAGGAGCAGCTTTGATTCTCGCTGCTCCTTTGTCCTCATTTTCCTGCCCTCAGCAGCGTCTCCTGCTTGCTGTCGTGCCCCACGCCTGGCTCTGCCGGCCCCCCTGGCTCCACCGGCCCACCAGCGCTCTCGTCTCCATTGTGGGCCAACGAAGGCCGGCGAGGCCTGAAGGCCAGAAACTGGGTTTGTGCTGGGTCTGAGGGGCCGGCAAAAACCAGGTCACACCCAGATTAAAATGCAGTGTGTGTCTGCCTGTGTCAGCAGGCCGGCCCGGGTGCCTGTACCGCCTGCACTGACCGCCTGTGCTGCCTGTGGGAGTGGACAGTCTCCACACGTCCCGGCCGCTGCTGCACAGTGACGGCGAGACGCTCAGAGACGAGGGAAATAGAGCCAGCGGAGTCTGGAGAAATGTGTGTGTGTGAGGCAGTGTTTTCAAGCTGGGCGTGTGTGTGTGTGTGTGTGTGTGTGTGTGTGTGTGTGTGTGTGTGTGGGCGGGGGGGAGGCCCAGTTTCTTAATGGGGCAGCAATGGCATCATAATGCATGCAAGACAAAGCTGATGTGGTGATGCATGCTTTCTTTGTGTGTGTGTGTGTGTGTGTGTGTGTGTGTGTGTGTGTGTGTGTTTGGGGGTTCCAGTCCCCTCCGTCATGGCCCCCATCCCCATATGGTGGCTTGGCTTGATGAGGGCTTGATGAAGTCAGGCAGAAGCCCCCCCCCTTCGGTGGATCCGTGCACACGCAAATCTGTGATTGCTTTTCAACTAATGGCTAAATGAGAGTTTCACCCCGGCGGAGCTTTTGTGTGTGTGTGTGTGTGTGTGTGTGTGTGTGTGTTGGGGGGGGCACCTCTGGCTCAGCAGCCTGAACGCTGGCTTGCAAGCTGTTTTCATTATTTTTCATTATTCATGTTTCGTGCATGGTTGCACCAGAAGATCAGCTTGGTGGGGGCGGAAGCTAATCAGGTGGTGCAAAGGTTCTCCAAACACAAACGTCGGGGCCGTCCAGCCAGCAAGGATCTCCAGAAGGATCAGAAGCAGGGTTTGAACCCAGTCCACCACTCCAGTCTGTGCTTCTTTTGTTTCATCCGGCCCCCTGCTGAGACTGGCTGTAACCATGGCAAAGCCGCCGTCATGCTAACAACCAGCAGCGTTTCTGTCCGTTTCTGCTCGTCCAGCACTGACTGAGATCCAGCGTCACGCGTCAGGAAGGTGGTTCATTACGCACACCTGCTGCTTTCGCTAACTCTACGTGCTTCACATGCTCTGTGAGAACGTGTCATCTGTGTGACGAGGCCAGAACGCGCTTATTTCTGCACATCCAGACTCTCTGTTTGTTCCGTCTTCAGACGTCGATACGGCAACCAAGCATGCTAATTAGCGCAGACGGGTTTGGATTTCAAATGTTCCGTTTTGTGTTTGATTGTTCACAGACTGCAAAAGCTCAGCTTTGTGCCACCTTCCTGGTGTGTGTGTGTGTGTGTGTGTGTGTGATCGTGCAGACAAATGGCATCAGAGCAAGCTTTCTCCCCCCTATCATGTTGGTGTAGCCTGCTCGCGGCGGCCGCCACCGCGTCCGCCAACTCAGAACGGAGCCATTTTGTCTCCTTCAGTTCCTGAAATGAAATATAAGCCTCTTAAATGTATACTTATCTTGCCCTGCAGACTGCGCTTGAAGAACAGAGAACACACACACACACACACACACACACACACACACACACACATTCCAAAGGGGTATTGTGATGCCAGCTCTTGTTCCTGAGACAGCGGCTGTATTATTGTGGCAGATGGTTGTTGGTTTGCTGCTAATGTCACCACATTAGCTAAAAGCACAGCTGGTTTAAGTGTGTGAGAGAAACCAGGAAGAGGAGACAAACAAAAGAGCAGTGGCCAGTGTGTGTGTGTGTGTGTGTGTGTGTGTGTGTAGAGCCTGAATTGTTTATTGAAAAGATAAAGCCCCTGAGATGTTTCCTTTAGGACAGACAGGAGGGTTTGCAGCTAGCGATGATGCTCCTAGCCTCAGCTCGGAAGGACAGTCCTGATTGGTCGACCTTGTTCTTCCTGCGTCATGTGTGTTATCATGGCGGCGTCCTGGTGGCTGCAGAGCACTTTTATTGTTGATTTCTCCTTTCTCGCTGATAACAAGGCTGCAGTTTTCATTCCAAGGTCAATAAAAATAGGAAACTTACAACACACTGGCGCTGTACGCCCGTTAGCGGACGCTGAGTCCTGTAGCTGGTGGCAGGAAGTTACTCGTGATGTCACAGCGTTCTGGAGTCGCTGCGCTCCCACGGGGTGCTTAGCTTGCCTCTGATTGGTCGGATGGGAGGGGACCGCCCTCTGGGGGAGCTAATGTAAGTGCTGGTGTTGACGTTAGCTGTCCTGCGTGACGTTAGCATCAGGGTCAGGTCTCCAGATGCAGCAGACGGGCAGTTAGCAGACAGGTCAGGTCTTCGCAATGACCTCTGACCTCTGCCGACCTCTCTGTGAGCATGCACGCACCAGGCCCCAGCACAGCAGCGCACGAGACTGCAGTTCTGGCCTGTTGGTGAGCCAGGCAGGAGTCTCCGCCTCCCTCCATCTCTTCCCTCCATCTCTCCTTCCGCCCCTCACACATGCACGCTCCTCACACCTACGCACGCCTCTGAACCAGCAGCCTCCTGAACCCGACACTTGCACGAGGTTGAGGTTCGGGGGACGTGGATGGGGGGAGATGTTCAGAGGACATCAGAGAAGAAAGAGAAAAGAACGTACAAAGAAACAAAGGAACAATCAGCAAAAACGGCGTTTTCAGCAGTTTGACATCACTCCGCAGTGTCGCATTTCTGCCTGTTTTCAGGTCAGACAGCAGGGGAAGGAACACCATGGATCCTTTGTGCTTCCTTTCTTCCTTTCTTTCTCTTCCCTTCCTTTCTTTTCATCCTCTCATCAGTAACAGAATGAAGCAAATCAGGGAATCAATTTACTATAATCATGACAAATGAGTCCTGGTGGTTAGAAGGAGAGTGTGTGTGTGTGTGTGTGAGACATGGCTGCTGGGAGATCACAAATGAATCAATCAGCTGTTGTTGCGTCCCGTAAACTGCAGCAGGGATGAAAGATGGATGGATGATTGGATAGGCGAAGCCTCAGTTCATGGTGTGTGTGTGTACGCACGTGTGTGCATATGCACGTCTGTTTTGCAGAGATAGATGGCTGATTGAATGCCTGCTGTGGGCTGGGCTGGGGGAGGGGTGTCAGGAAAACCTTGGAGCCGTCAGAGCAGATGGGAGATGGAAGAGCTGCAGCCTGAGAGGCACCAGGACGCTTCTGGGAGCAGAACGCCGAGGTTCTGTTGGGGAAACTCCGGCTGCTGGGTGTGTGTGTGTGTGTGTGTGTGTGTGTGTGTGTGTGTGGGGGGGGGGGGGGGGGGGTAGCCAGCTTTAGCCGAAGGCTGCTATTCCACCTCAGGATGCTGCTGGTGAGGAGCAGACAGGAAGACGAGGGCCCAGTGTCACCAGTGAGGACGCCTGAGTGGGTGTGTGTGTGGAGCCGACGTTTTCAACCGTCCTCGATCTCCACCTTATCACACACACAAGGCAAAACAACAGCGTTACACAAAAACATGCTAACACCAGGCAGATTGACTTAGCCTGTGTGTGTGTGTGTGTGTGTGAGTGCGTGTGAGGCGTGGCTGTTTACTGTCAGCAGAAGAAGTGATTTAAAGTTGCACCTCTGAGCCTGAGGTGTGCTTTTCTCAACCCTAAAATCCATCTTAAGCCACCAATCCTGTCCACCCGTTTGCCTGCGACGCCTTCGGGTAAATGCGTTTATTTTGTGTGTGTGCGCGTGTGTGTGTCTTGGCTCACAGCCTTGTTCAATCTCCCCAGCTGATTAGGGGTTAATGGACTGTGAGTGTGGGGAGCTATCTGGCTCCTCATTGGTTGAAGGGCTGCTGTGGGGGTGGAGTTAGCCACCAGGTGACAGATGGCAACAACACAGGAGGCGACCGGAGACCATCAATACTGATATGTGTGTAGAGTCTGTCTGCATGTACAGTAGATATAGGTGTCCATGTGTAGAGACATGTCAGGTTCCCATATCTATGTGTATCTCTTCCTTGTGTGTGTGTGTGTGTGTGTGTGTGTGTGTGTGTGTGTGTGCGAGCGACCATCTTCCTTGCTCTCTGAATGAGGAGGACCCAGTGTTGGGTGTCTGCGAGTGTTTGGGAACCAGCCTGGGGTGGAGTCCCTCAAGGTTCCGTCCCGGGCCCATTCTGGGCTGTTTCACGTGTGGTTTGGCCACAACCGTCTGGGTGGAGGCGGTGATGGGGAGGAGCGGCAGACAGATGGACTTGAACAAGTGCGTCTGCAGCGCTGAAGACCTGAGAAAGAAAAGAGCAGTGATGTCAGCGCCGCATTCATCCCGCTGGCTTAAACAACAATAGCCTGTGGACACTAGATGCAGATGGAGGGGGGGGGGGGGGTAGCTCGGTCTGGAGCCTTTCAGCTGTGGGGAGGCCACCAAGCACTCATATGCTAATGCTAAAATGACTTCCTGCACACACATTGACGGATGAGCGATGCTGGTTTTAGGTTGTAGGAGGCGGGCTTTGAACCACGCGGCGCTCGCTCTCTCCCTCTCTCTCGTTTAAACCAGAAGCAAACGTGTTGCTAACGACTCGCCCCTCCGTCTCTGCAGGCTTCCACCTGAGCGGGACGGTGACGGAGCCCACCACCTCCTCAGAGCCAGAGGTCACCCACAAGGTGGCCATCAGCTTCGACCGCTGCAAAATCACCTCTGTGACCTGCGGCTGCGGCAACAAGGACATCTTCTACTGCGCCCACGTGGTGGCGCTGTCTCTCTACAGGATCCGCAAGCCTGAGCAGGTAAGGCAGAGCTGGAGGGGAGGATGGGAGCAGACCGCCTGGGCCCCGGGTGAAGGTGGCGCTGAGGAGTGACCTACGCTGTATTTGGTGCAGGTCAAGTGCGCCTGCCCATCTCAGAGACGCTGTTCCAGATGAACCGAGATCAGCTGCAGAAGCTGGTCCAGTACCTGATCACAGCCCACCACACCGAGGTGCTTCCCACCGCCCAGAAGCTGGCCGACGAGATCCTCTCGTCCAACTCCGAGATCAACCAGGTCCACGGTGAGGAGACGGCCCCTGTGCCGGATCGCAGACCCGAACCAGGCTCATCTAGATGAGCGAAGCCTCCTGTTTTCCCAGAACACGTGTGAGTGGCGAAAACCGACGCCTTTGACCGGTGTTCCTGCCTTTCCGCCTCCTTGGGCGCGTTTGTGTCCCACAGGTGCACCGGACCCAACCGCCGGCGCCAGCATTGACGATGACAACTGCTGGCACCTGGACGAGGACCAGGTGAGGGAGCAGGTGAAGCAGTTCCTGTCGCAGGGCGGATACTACGGCTCCGGGAAACAGCTCAACTCCATGTTCGCTAAGGTAGAAACCCCCTCCAGGAACCTCCAGCAGGAGGACGGGACGGGCAGCAGAGGAGCGGAGGAGGAGGAGCGTGTGCAGTCCTGGCGGTCACCAAGCACGGCTGTCCTTTCTGGCTGTTTCCAGGTCAGGGAGATGCTACGGATGAGAGACTCCAACGGAGCCCGAATGCTCACGCTCATCACCGAGCAGTTCATGGCAGACCCCCGGCTGTCGCTATGGAGACAGCAGGGCACCGGCATGACGGACAAGTGTCGGCAGCTGTGGGACGAGCTGGGTGAGAACCGTCCGTCAGGTAACCGGGGAGCTCCGCCGCCTGTAGCTCAGCAGCTCCCGACGGTCGTTGGTTCCACTCTGGTGTGGTTGAGCAAGACGGAACATGTGCAGTTTAATTCCCGATTCACCCACACACACACACACACACACACACACACACACACTCTGAGTGAGCAGGTCGTTCTCAGGTCAGACACCATCCAAAGCCACACGCCTATGAGTTGCTACGGTAACTGAGTCAACGCTTGCGTGCTCTTCCCAGGTGCGTTGTGGGTCTGCGTGGTGTTAAACCCTCACTGTAAGAGCGAGGAGAAGAGCAGCTGGCTGCGGCAGCTGCGGCGGTGGGGCGACATGGACGTCTGCCCGCTGGAGGACGGGAACTACGGGTCGGAGCTTCCCAACATCACCAACGCGCTGCCGCAGAGCAACCTGTCCCAGGGTCAGCAACTGCGCTCCTGTGCCGGTAGGCCAGCCAGCACCGGGCCCGAGTGACGGCGACTGTGCTTCGCAGATTCTCTGGCCAGGCCCAGGAGGACGGTGTTCAGCCGGGCGGTGGAGGCCTGCGACCTCCACTGGCAGGACAGCCACCTGCAGCGCATCATCAGCAGCGAACACTACACCTCTCCATCCTACCAGAGGGAAGGGGAGAGCCTGCTCTTCAGCCCCCAGGGTCTGCCGCTCTGGCTAGGTGCGTGCACGCACGCGCACACACACACACACACACACACACACACAGGTTCTGCTGGAGGCGCGTCTGCAGGGAACCACCTGATGGTTCCGGGGGTGTGTGTGAGGAGAGAGAGGCTCCTGAGCTTGACCCGGCTCTCTGTGTTGACCCTACAGACCACGTTCCGACTGCGTGCGCCCGCGTCGACGCCCTGCGTTCCCACGGTTACTCCAGGGAAGCCCTGCGACTGGCCGTGGCCATCATCAACACCTTACGCCTCCAGCAGCACAGGCAGATGGACATCTACAGACACCAGAAGAAAGGTAGCGCACACACACACACACACACACACACACACACACACACACACACACACACACACACACACACACACACACACACAGGGGTGTGCTCTGAATCGCTGCTCACCTCCTCCCAGACCTCCTTCAGAAGGGCGTCACCTCCATCACCAACCTGGAAGGCTGGGTGGGCCATCCGCTTGACCCTGTCGGCTGCTTGTTCACCACTCTGACGGAAACCTGCCGCGTGGACGAGGACAGCTCCATGGACACCGGAGGTGAGCTCTCTGTCCCAGCTGGAATCACTCTGTCCTCCATCTTGGTTGGGAGGAAGAAAAATGTTCTGCTCCTCTGACTGATACCAGCCTGTGAGCCACAGGGGGAGTGCTCACACACCTGAGGCACAGCACAAGCTGGCCCTGACAGGCCCACACACACACACGCTCATTAACCATGCAGTGTGTGTCTGTGTGTGTGTGTGTGAGAGTCTATTTGCCTTCTCTCACCACCAGCCACATCACCAGTCCAGCACAAAGGTCGAGCTCCCCCACTGTCACCAGGCTGAAGGGAACCATTGTCATTTCAAACAATGCTGACCACAGGCCCCAGTGTGTGTGTGTGTGTGTGTGTGTGTGTGTGTGCGCGCGCACATGTGCGTGTGTGCGGCGAAGAGTGAATTACTGTCATCACTTTTGTTGTTTGGAAATTTGATCTGAACTACGTGTGTGTTTCTGTGTGTGTGTGTGTGTGTGTGTGTGTGTGTGTGTGTGTGTGTGTGTGTGTGTGTCCATGTCATGTTTTGCTCTCCACGACAGCTGCTAACATCTGTTAAGCGCTGGGGGACTGTTTCAGCCAATCAAAGTCTTCATGTCTCACATTGTGTTTCAAACCAGCCAATCAGCTGCTTCAGGATCAGTTTCAGTTCTTTACTGGGTTTCATCTCACACACACACACACACACACACACACACACACACACACACACACATGCAAAGAATCAGCAGGATTGAGGGGATCTCAGAGGGGATTGGAGTGCAGTGGTGGGAAGGGGGAGCAGAGGAGAGCGACTGCGCACCAATCACCAGCTGAGGCTAGCGTAGCATCTGTTGTCAATTATCACTGTGGAGGGTTAGCGTTCATCCTGGATTAGTGATCACATCTAGCCTGATTGCGGCTCTGAGCTGGGATCTTCTGGATGTACAGCGTCTCTCACACTTGCATTTTAAATGTGTTTCATTCTTCTCATCAAAGACCTGGCTCATTCCTAGCTCACACGCTTGTCTTCCTTCTGGTCCTCTAGAGGGCGATCCGCGGCCTCCGGTCTACCACCACGTCCCCGTGTGGGGCAGCTCTGATGGGGGGGAGTCCTACTTGACGTTGGCCTTAGAAGTGGCCCTGATGGGGATGGGCCAGCAGAGGATAATGCCTGAGGGTCTTTACGCTCAAGATAAGGTAGCTGCTCTCACGCCGTCCACACCCTCTGGTGATAAACCCGACTGGCAATTTCCACCAGAAGGGAGGGAGAGGTCACTCGCTTTAGAGCAGAAAGTGGGTGCTATTAGCTCCACGTTGTGTGATTGATGCCTGCTTTAGCAAACATGCTGACTGGGGACCTTTCTGGCCATCTGAGCGTCTTCTGCCAGGAACAGAAATGGTCCTCCTCGTCCTAATGAAGCTAGCACCTCCGCTTCCTGCTGTATCAGACCCAGCATTTATTCTGTGTGCGCTAGCAGGCGGGGCACGCAGCTAGCCTGCTGCTCCTTCAGCATAGCGCGTTGATGTAGCCTGCGCTGACTCGAGTGTGTACGTGTGTGTGTTGTGGAAACATTGCAGGTGTGTCGCAACGAGGAGCAGATCGTTTCCAAACTCCAGGAGCTGGAGCTGGACCCCCTCCTGGTCCAGACCCTGCGGAAGCAGACCGTTCAGCTGCTGGAAGGTACGACAACCTCTGTGACGTTGGATGTGCGTAGAAACGGCTGTGACAGCGGAGAAAACTTGTCTCGTCCCGGAGCAGCTGGTCCCTTCAGCGGTCTGGGCGAGGTCATCCACAGGGAGAGCGTCCCCATGCACACGTTCGCCAAGTACCTCTTCTCCGCCCTGCTGCCACATGACGCAGACCTGGCCTATAAAGTGGCTCTGCGTGCCATGAGGTCAGTGTCCTCCATCAGGGTGTCTGACGTGAAGCATGTGACCTTCTCCAGCGTGGGAATGTGTCTTTGGCCCTGTGTGTTAGTAACCGTCTCAGTCGCTGCTTCATCCTCTCTGCCCTGTCTCCCTCTTCTTCTCCTCCTTTCCTCGTCTGGTTTTTAATTCAATTTGGATCGATTCAGTTTTTGTTTCTGTTGCATCTAAAACTGTCTCAGGTGCTTCGCAGAGGCAGAAACCCGGAGCTGGACCCCCCAGGTCAGCCCAGTGGCAGGAAAAACCCCCTTGTAAGCCGGGTCCTGCTCAAGGTTTCTTCCTGTTAGAAGGGGTATTTTCCTGCCACTGGGCTGACCTAGAGGTTACCTGGCTTCCTGCTTTTGTAAAGCACCTGGAGACAGTTGGTTTTTGTTCATTTTTTACATTTTCTGGATAAATCAACTGAACTGACTTGAACGGTGTTGCCGTGTCAGACGCTGACTCTGGTCTCTCCTCCAGGTTGCCGGTTCTGGAGTCGTCCGCCGGCTCTGGGGACGTGGGTCACCCTCATCACGGCATCTCCATCGTCCCCAGCAGATACCCGCGCTGGTTCACGCTGGGTCACCTGGAGTCCCAGCAGTGCGAGCTGGCCTCCACCATGCTGACGGCTGCTAAAGGTAACGCAGCTTCCAAGCCGCCGCGCCTTTCTGGACCGTGCCGACTGGTTTGTGTGCACGTGTTGTTGCCTGCAGGGGACATGCTGAGGTTGCGGACGGTGCTGGAGGCCATTCAGAAAAACATCCACTCCTCATCGCTCATCTTTAAACTGGCCCAGGACGCCTTTAAGATCGCCACGCCAGCAGACAGCCCGTCGGACATAACGCTGCTCAACGTGGCTCTGGAGCTGGGCCTGCAGGTACCCGCTGCTCCTCCGCTGCACCTCAGTGTCCCCCTGGAGTTGGGAAAGTCCACCAAACACACCAAATTACCGGCAATAAAAGTAGCCGAGAAACTTCCATTCCCCGAAGGAGTGAATCTGGGAAAGCAGAGCTGCACATGTGTCTGCTCTAGAAGATCTTTGGTGCTCACACAGGTTGCGTGTTTGCAGGTGATGAGGATGACTCTGTCCACACTCAACTGGAGACGCAGAGAGATGGTCCGTCTGGCTGTGTGTACCTGCGCCACGGAAGTGTGGTATGTGACGTCCACCTGCTCCGCTGAAGCTGTGCACAGCTGGCCCTCAGTGCTTCCAGCACCGTCCCATGAAGAACCTTCACCCTCACTTTCTTTCCAGTCCTGAATCAAACCAGAGATTTTCTAAAGTTCTTCCGCCACATTTTGGGTGGAAGATGCAGAAAAGCTTCTCTTTTCCATAGCGACTGTGCTTGTCCTCCTCAGGCATGCGGGCCTTGGTGAGCATCCTCCAGAGCTGGTACACCCTCTTCACCCCAACGGAGGCCACCAGCATCGTGGCAGCCACCGTCATGTCCCACAACACCATCCTGCGCCTGAGCCTGGACTACCCGCAGCGGGAGGAGCTGGCCAGCTGCGCCAGGACGCTGGCCCTGCAGTGCGCCATGAAGGACCCTCAGAACTGCGCCCTGTCGGCTCTGACGCTGTGCGAGAAGGACCACATCGCCTTTGAAACGGCCTACCAGATCGTCATCGACGCGGCGTCCACGGGGATGACCTACTCGCAGCTGTTCACCATCGCCAGGTACATGGAGCACAGGGGCTACCCCCTGCGCTCCTTCAAGCTGGCCTCGCTGGCCATGACCCACCTGAACCTGGCCTACAACCAGGACACCCACCCGGCCATCAACGACGTGCTCTGGGCCTGCGCCCTCAGCCACTCGCTGGGCAAGAACGAGCTGGCGGCCATCATCCCCCTGGTGGTGAAGAGCGTGCAGTGCGCCACCGTGCTGTCGGACATCCTGCGGCGGTGCACCATGACGGCGCCGGGCCTCGCCGGCATTCCCGGGAGAAGGAACTCTGGGAAGCTGATGTCCACGGACAAGGCGCCGCTGAGGCAGCTTCTGGACGCCACCATCTCGGCGTACATCAACACCACGCACTCCCGACTGACGCACATTAGCCCGCGGCACTACGGCGAATTCATCGAGTTCCTGAGCAAAGCCCGCGAGACCTTCCTGCTGGCTCAGGACGGACACATCCAGTTCGCCCAGTTCATAGACAACCTGAAGCAGATCTACAAGGGCAAGAAGAAGCTGATGATGCTGGTCAGAGAGCGCTTCGGCTGAGGCAGGAATCCCACCTCCCCCTTCTATTTAATGTTTCCTGGAGTTTTATTTTTCGCTCGTTTTTTTGTTTGTTGAGTTTGTCCTGCAGTGGGTCTCGCTTTCTTTCCTGTCCGGACAGGGAGCCAGGAAGTGCTGGAGCAGTGGTGCTCTTCTGTCCTCCTTGACTTGAAAGAGCAGCAACAGCAAGGTTCCGTGAGCTCTAGAGCCTGTGATGCTTTGGAAAGGCTGCAGGCTGGAGGCCAGTGGGCGGAGCCAGTCACTCCATCCACACCTTCACTGTGTTACCAACTAGCTTTGACGCGCTGATCCTGGACAGGATCAGGACATCTGAAGGTCCTCCAACAACAGCAGCGCGTCCTGTCCCGATGGCTGCGACTTCTTCTGGGAAACTTGGGAACGCTGTGGTTGCCGCGTCAGGAGCCAGAGCTTCAGCGTAACACCACCAACCCACCGGCTGCTCCAGCCTGCAGGTGCCTACGCCCGACCTGACCACACCAGGAGATTCAGTGCTTCTCTCCATCTACATCACAAATCTGGAAGCCATAGCAGGTCCCACTCCTCTGCTCCGGAACGCGCAGGCGTGCCGGTACAAATATGCAAAGCGTCTGGTGTTTAAAGGTCCAAGGGTCACGCGTTCAGAGGAACAAAGAGCAGCTGTGGCAAAGGAGCAGGAACCACGCGGGGAGGAGATGCTAAAGCTCGCGGCTAAAAACACAAGAGCGAGTGGAGATCAAAACAGGATTTGTTAGCGTCTCCTTAGCTCAGGCTACTAATTAAAGCCTGAGTGACGGCGGCGGTGAGCTCGTCCTGAGGCTACGGTGGCTAAAGCTGCTTCTTTTGAGCGCTGCTGCTGCTGCTGCTGCTGCTGCACACAAGCTCTCCTCCAGGATCTCAGCATCCCATAGCGCTAATCTCCGTGTCCACCAAGAGCTTGAATGAAACACGGCTGTGTGAGCCCTACCTCTACCGTACGCTCCTGCCGGCTCCAGCGGTTCTTCCCCGATGGTTCCACCCAGGAAGGAACGAAGGGAGACGAGGGAGGCCTCCGCCTGGGGATGGCAGCACCAGAGAAGAAGGCTCAGAGGAGCGTTTTCCTGTCCTCCACCCAGGCGCTGGGCGGCAGGATGGACAGCATCGCAGAGAGATGAGTGAAAACTGCAACACGAAGAAAAGAGACTCAACTCAGTTCTCAGGGACATCACTTAAAGAAACAAAGTCGTAGCATTAAGCATTTAAAATATTGTATATATGAAAGTGTTGATTCAGAAAATTGTAAATTTCTAATTATTTATAAGTATGTTCTTTGTCTTTTTCTTCTCTTTCTTTTAACCAGGGGTGTACTTGAATCGCTTGGATGAGCAGTTTGACCGCATTGTTTTCTTTGTTGCTTGTTTGTAAGAGCAGTGACCTAAAGGCATTTCTCAGGTGCTCCTGTGTACATTTCTTTGTTTTAGCTCTGAACTTTTAGTATTTTGTCTTTTTTTATCATAATTATTTGACTTTGGAAACAAATCTGTGTTCCAACGGACGCGTGATGGAGGGAGGAAGACGTCCGTGAGCAGAACCTGACTATGCAGAAACATTCTGAGGGTCTCAGAAGAGAAGCAACCTCAGAAAGAGACGGAGGGGCAGGAGGACCCAGAGGGACCCAGCAGGACCTAGCAGGACCTATCAGGACCCTGCAGGACCCTGCAGGACCCAGCATGACCCAGCAGGACCTATCGGGGCCCTGCAGGATCCAGCATGACCCAGCAGGACCTATCGGGATCCTGCAGGACCCAGAAACCAGATGAAGAGGAAGAGGAGGGGCCCTGACTGGTCGGGGAACCAGGCATCCTGTCTGGATTTGCCTTCAGTGTCTTGAAGGGACAGAACAAAATGCAAAGACCCAAAGGACCAAAGTCTCCCTGGTCTCTGCTTGACCCCCATCCAGGCCTCAGATCCAGCGGACTTCTGCTCCTCTGTCCGCTCCTCTTCTGACCTCCTCTTTGTCGTGGCTCCTCGCTGCGGCTTCCGTCCCGCCCAGCCGGCTCTGAGCCAAGCTGGCAGAGCAGAGCTCCAGTCCAGCTCCTGGTCCTGGTCCTGGTCCTGGTCCCACCTGGGTTCCTCTCAGACTTGAGGGAACCTAAAAGTGTTTGTTGCCTCTTTGTGCTACTGATGATGAAAAGTTATTTCCAGTATTTGTTGCCGCTCAAGTATGCTAGCTCATCATCAACACTCGTCCACTTTTCTTTTCTTTTCTTTTCTTTTCTTTTCTTTTGTTTTTTTAAGCCACTTCTTGAGCTACTGTCTATAAAGTGAGAATTTATGACTATTTATGTACGGCTAACACCATTTTTATATTGATTTGTGTTGGAATCTCAGTGCTTTTCTAAGAATAAAGTGTGAAACACATTAGCTGCATCTGTGTTGGGCTTCCTGACCTCTGACCTCCAGGTCCAGCTCCGTTCTGGCTGAGGGACACTGCAGACAGGAAGCAGGAGACATGCTGAAGGATGGACAGATCTGGTAGCTTCAAAGCTGCAGTGAACAGGTGGAAATCTGGAGCAGGACCAGGCTCCAGCCAGGGACCCGGTAGAGGGTGGGTGAGGACCCAGGACCCAGTGGTCAATGTCTGTCCTCCCGAAGGTCCTCAAGCACCCCTCAGACCAAGACTCACCGTGCTCATTCATGCATGTGCTCACACAGAGCGATGCTGTGTGTGTGTGTGTGTGTGTGTGTGTGTGTGTGTGTGTGTGTGTGTGTGTAGGCACAGATAAAGCTCTGATGGTGTCCAGATGATCTACAGCCTGCCGTCTTTCCAGGCAGATTGGATTTTCAGTCCTGCTGATCTGCTGAGAGCTGGTGCCTGTACGCACACACGCGCACACACACACAGGCATGCACCCACACATACACACACATGCGAGCATGCACAGTCTTCAATCTTACCTGAAATGATGATTTTCATTTATTCATCTTCTCCCTGAGAAAAGAGCGTAACAAAAACTCTGTGTGTGTGTGTGTGTGTGTGTGTGTGTGTGTGTGTGTGTGGTGCCTGTCCCATAGGCCACTGCAGTAAAGCATAAATACCAGTGAAATGACATCAATATTTATTGTGGGATTTGCTGCTAAGTCAAATTTGACTTTTGGGTTTGTACACGTGTGTGTGTGTGTGTGTGTGTGTGTGCGCGTGTGTGTTACTCTCTCTATACCAGCAGAGTCATATCAAAAGCAAATAGAAGCATGCCCACAGAAATGTGCACACCAAAACCAGAAGAACTTAACCGCTAAAGGTCTCTGTCATCTCAGGGCGATTTGCAAAGGCTAAGCCTGCAAGCAAAGGCAACAGCTACCGTCGGGAACACACTCGGCAGCAGGAATATTCACCTGAACCGTGCGTGGCACTTGTTGATCGTCCACCCACATGACAAACATGCCCCTTCTCACACGTCTGCTCGACTGAGCAGCACATAAAAGGGTCATTATTTTCCAAAGGAATTTTTAGCAGCCTAAAAAACACGATTGACAGATGAGAAAACACACTGCACAGCTGTGAGTCGAATACCAACAGAGCACACTGGGCTTATTCACGCGGTGTGTGTGTTTGGGTGTGTGTGTGTGTGTGTGTGTGTGTCTGTGTGTGTGTGTGTGTGTGTGTGTGCCCCCCGTGTGCGCGTGTGTGTGTGTGCCCTATTCTTTGTGTTACAGCAGTTGCAGCACGGACAGAGAATTTGGAAGCCTCCTACGCACACACTCACACACACACGCGCACACACACACACTGGCCCCACCCCTGGCCCCACCCTGAGTGGTTGTTTATCGCGTAGCAAAGCTTTTCTGGTCAAATATCACAGTTCTTGTTTCATACTTTAATGTTGTTTATTTTTAACATTTTCTCAGATATTAAAAAATCACCCTTTTTGATGAAAAAGATAAAAAAAACCTAAAAAGGTAAAAAAAAAAAAAGCAAACACACACACACACACACACACACACACACGTCCCCCTTCCCTAGACCCTAGATCACCTCTGATGGTCACATGTTGT
This sequence comes from Tetraodon nigroviridis, assembly GCA_000180735.1. Taxonomy (NCBI): domain Eukaryota; kingdom Metazoa; phylum Chordata; class Actinopteri; order Tetraodontiformes; family Tetraodontidae; genus Tetraodon; species Tetraodon nigroviridis. The sequence continues at coordinate 101,388 of CAAE01015024.1, read as the reverse complement.
TGTGATGTTTGCTGGAATTCTTCAACAACAACATCCTCCTCATCCTCCTCATCCTCATCAGCAGCAGCAACAACAACTGGATTTACTGGAATCTTCTTATCTCCTGTTCTAAGCTCCGCCCACTAAAACGGAGGGGATGAACTGATCCTCCACTCAGAGATCATCCACATCCACCCCACCTTTAGGTCAGTTTCAGATGGTGGCTGGCTCCCAGTGCTCCCAGTGCTCCCAGTGCTCCCAGCTCAGGGCCAGTCAGTGTTGGTAGTGGGGGCTTCTGTTGATGGTCCCACTGATGGACCCATGAGTGTGGACTGGGCTTGTCCTCTGGACTGGCTGGACTGGGATCTGGGCTGGTTGATCCCTGAGGTTCATCTAAGCCTGACCCAGAGTCATCTAACCCTGACCCATCTAAGACCGAACCAGGTTTATCTAATCGTAACCCAGGTTTATCTAAGACGGAACCAGGTTTATCTAATCGTAACCCAGGTTTATCTAAGACGGAACCAGGTTTATCTAATCGTAACCCAGGTTTATCTAAGACGGAACCAGGTTTATCTAATCGTAACCCAGGTTAATCTAAGACGGAACCAGGTTTATCTAAGACTGAACCAGGTTTATCTAAAACGGAACCAGATTTATCTAATCCTAACCCAGGTTTATCTAATCCTAAACCAGGTTCATCTAAGCCTGACCCAGGGTGGACGTATCAGAAGCAGCAGACGTTGTGGGTGTGTATTATTGCGTTTATTATTGTTTCTTACTGAACAGGCGAACCTGCGGCTGAGATCAGGTTTCCCATCTTTGATCTGGTGAAAAAAAAAGTATCAAAGAAACTCAACCAAAAAGGCCTCGACGCTGCTCGCTTCAATCCTCCCACATGTGCACGTTCCCGTTGTTCTCCAGCAGATGAGGGGAGGACAGGAACCTTGAGGAACCTCCTCCGTTCTGTTCTTTAGCTCCGCCTCCTCCGGCCTCACTGCTGCTTCAGCATCTCTTTGGAATGTCGGTGCACGGCTTCCACGAAGGCGCCCACGTTCTCCGGGTCCATGTCGGGGTAGAGGCCGTGGCCCAGGTTGGCGATGTAGCCCTTCGTGCCGAAACCCTCCAGCATCTTCTTCACAATACGGGAAATGTGCTCCTGGAAGAGGGCAGAGGTCAGAGGTCAGGGAAGTAGAGGCTCCTCCTGTCGTCCTTCGGGCTCTTCCGTCTTTATTCCACTTGTGCGGGGACGTGGACCCAACCCAGGAGGAGGCCCAGTCCATCTTTTTGAGCGACGTTACGCACGCTCGCTAATGCCGGCGCTAATCCGTCATTCTGTCAACAACAACAAGCAGATCAGTCCCCTCCGAGCGGACGTTCACGCCAGTGACACTCAGACAAAAACAGCCTGTTTCTGAGTGTGTTTGTGCACCGGTGCGCTTGTCAGGTCTCTGCTGGGGAACTGAACGTGCACGCGCAACGTGCAAAAAGGGCCCGGCCAAGGTTTTCACCCCAGGAGGTGAAGGAGGAGCGGAGGTTACCTTTGGAGCGTAGAGAGCACAGGGGTCCATGTTTCCCTGCAAGCTGACCTTCCCTCCTGTTCGCTCCCTGGACACACACACACACACACACACACACACACACACACACACACACACACACACACACACACACACAGTGACTCTTTAACCAGCAGGTGTGGCGTTTGGCAAGCGGAGCAGGAAACAGACGTTTGTTGACTTCAAATTCTACACCGGTGACGAACCCGAGGTCACTAATGGTCAACCAGCCCCTGAGGAACCCAGGCGCTACGCCGCCATCCTGACGCATCACAGTTTAATCTTTAATCTATCAATCATTAAAAAATGAATCGATAATTAGTGTTTTTCAGAGTGAGTGAGCGTTACCGTGCCGACCGCGGGTCAACGGTCCAGTCCAGTCCAACCACTTCATAATGGGACTGAGACAGGTCCTCCAGAGCATAGTGAGCATCTTTAGCAAACACAACCTGCAGCAGAGCAGCAAAGGTCATCAACACGGCTGAGCGGCGGCAGCGTCACGAGTCATCAGGCTGCGGCCGATGCGCTGATGCTGCCCCCTGCTGGCGAGGAGGAGGAAGGGCCGCTTCCAGGAGAAGCGCTGGGAGGAAGCGTTCCGGTCTCTCACCATGGGGACGTCCTGTCCCGCCTCCTTGAGTTTCTCTTTGACGCGACGGGCGATGTCCCGCAGGTAGGCCAGGGAGAACTCTTTAAACTCAGCCGGGCCCAGAATCCCAGCGTGGGACTCGAACACCTGCAGAGCCTGGACAGAAGACACGGTTCCGCTGAGCCTGACGCCTCTGGAGGCAGCGCGACCGGCTCCAGGCTGGAGGTTTCATCCTGGGAGCAGCAGAGCTGTCCCAGACGCTCCGTCTCGTGGAGACGGGACACTGCGCTCAGAACGTCCACCAAGAAAATTCAACCAAAGTAAAAAGAGAGAGGCAGAGAAGCGTCGCAGAGTCAGCAGCTCAGCAGCGCGAGCGAGCTCCTGGTCACGCGTCCGCCACCGCCGAGCCACCAGGAGACACACAGAGGGACGAAGACGCGTCCTGACCTGGGCTCCAGCCGCCACCTGGCCCAGCAGGTACTGCACGATCACGTCCGTCAGCATCCTCAGCAGCATGTGGCTGGCCTCCGGGTGCCGGTACAGCCAGCGCTTGGCCTTGGCGTGAGTGCTGGACCCGCCGCCTTCGATCATGTAGGACATCAGCGTCCACTGCAGGGAGACAAAGAGCAGCCTGCGGTTGGTGCGCCCGCGGCTTCCCGGAGGTTCTAGACCTGCGCTGGTCTCTGACCGGCGCGCCGCTGAACCCGATGAGCGGCACTTTGCCCTCCAGCTTGTGCCGCGTCAGCGTGATAGCTTTGAAGACGTAGTCCAGCTCCTTGGACACGTCCACCTTGGCCTGCAGCTGCTGCAGGTCTTCAGGCTCCTTCAAGGGCTCCGGGAATGTGGGACCTTTGCCCGCCACCATCTGCACGCTCATGCCCAGGGCCTGCGGGGGGGCGGAGGGTCAGAATCCAGCTGTTTGCTCCAGCTGCAGGGCTGGGGACGGCAGACAGCCCACCTGAGGGACAACCAGGATGTCCGAGAAGATGATGGCAGCGTCGAAGGGGAACCGCCTGAGAGGCTGCCATGACACGAAAGCGTGTGAGAGACAGCAGGAGCAAAGACGGGTTCCTGCACACCTGGCGGGCCCCTGAGGGCCGGGCGCTACCTGCAGCGTCAGCTCGCAGCACGCCTCCGGGGAGCGGCACGTGTCGAAGAAGTCCCTCCCCTCTCTGGCCTTGCGGAACTCTGGGGAGCAGACGGGACATTAGGGTCTGCGGGAGCATCTGAAGGTGGTCAGGTGGCCACAGCACCTGGCAGGTAGCGTCCTGCTTGTCTCATGCACCACACGGGGACGTGTGGGGTGTCCTCCCCTCGCGCCGCTCGCAGGAAGGTGTCATTGAGGAGCTGAGGGAAGTCCTGGGGCCTGCACAGAGAAGCTCCTTTAAGCCAGGAACCAAGGTTCCTGCTCAGCTAGGAACACCAAGCCTGGCCAGCGCGAGACATCCGTCCATCTGCTCTTCTTCTACACTCAGAAGAACTCGTTTAAATGAGAAAAGTCCACTTTTAACAGAGGAGGTTTCAGGGGTTCAACAGACTTGTGCTACGCTGAAAAGTGATACAAGCGTCAGTTCACAGAATCAGAGCAGACTGGTGTTATCTGGGAGGCAGACGCGTCCCACCCCGTCCTCAGAGAAGACAAAAGACAGGGTGAACAGCAGCCGCCAAAGATAAGACTCTGCTCTCTTATCAAGCTCAGGGGGAAAACTGTTAGATGAGAGGAACAGGGCAGAAACCTGACAAATAAAGACGTTAACGTTGACTTCGGAGGCCGAGCTCTGGCGTCAACGCTGGTGTCCAGTAAAAAGCGCAGGTCCAGGCGAGTGGAACCACTTTGGCAGAAGACGGAAAAAAGGCCATTTAGTCTTTTATATATTTCAGGAGTGATGAGTTATTCACAAAGTAGTGAACACAGTTCTGGAATAAACCTCAGAAAGAGTCCGATTTCCTGGTTATAGGGGTGAATTTGACTGGGTCAAACAATAATATTGATCTATTATCGGATAAAAACCGACTGTTATCCTTGAGCTCAGGTAAAATGCCTGTAAATAAAACGTGTTACTAAAACCTGAAACATTTATGATAACCGAGCGCCATTACCCATCCGTTGCTTTGGAGAACCTCACAAAGAACTAACGTCTTGGTTAACAGTGAAACGCGCAGGCAGCTTTGGTGAGAGATGTCGGGCGAACGTCAACCTTGACGCCACAAAGCGGAGAAACACTCACAGGATGAGCTCGTCGTTGCTCATGGCGGTGGAGGCAGAAACAGGCTGGTTCGGACTCTCCTCAGGAGCTGTCGGTGCGCAGCTGTCAGAGGTCTGACGCCAGAACGCTCCTGCTCAGCGCCTGGGCGCGGCCATGTTGGGAGGTCACGTGACCGCGGCAGAACCCGGAGGCGCCTTCAAAATAAAGTCAATAGAATTATTGCTTTTTTTATAGCATCGGTGTTAGGGGTTTTTTTCTGATCAAACGAAAATAAAAATTACCAAAAAGTAAACATCCTATTAATACGTCTCTATAAAAGATAAAACTTTTATACTTTCAATAAATAAGCTGAAATAGCTACGATACATGATGTCTGTGTAGGTTCTCAGTCATCCGTTTCTCGGATAGCTACGATACATGTTGTTTTTTTTTTTAAATAAAAATCTTTTGGTTGATTGACGCTTTTGTGTCTGTGTCAATCAACCAAAAGATTTTTAAAGAGTTTAAAGATTCTCCCAACATGATTACCTCAGCCACACGGCGGTGCAGCGGTTAGTGCTGTTGCCTCACAGCAAGAAGGTCGTTGGTTCGCTTCCAGCTGCTGCCGGCCTTTCTGTGCGGAGTTTGCATGTTCTCCCTGTGTGTGCGAGGGTTCCCACCGGGTACTCCGGCTTCCTCCCACAGTCCAAAAACATGCCAGGTTAATTGGAGACTCTAAATTGTCCCTAGAGAGTGAATGTGTGAGTATTCATGAGTCTTTCAAAACGTGGAACTATGTTGCTGATAGCAGCACGCATGTCTGCCTGGAATAAATAGATCCATTTCTAGTTATTAAGGTGGACGCTTCTCGGCCACTTGAGAGAGAGAGAGAGAGAGAGAGAGAGAGAGAGAGAGAGAGAGAGAGAGAGAGAGAGAGAGAGAGAAGGAGGGGGGTTGATCTTAAACGAGAAACCTTCTTTAATTTGCCAATACTTCCACTAAACAGAAGTCCCCTAATTTCCCGTAACTCAGATCTAGCAGGGCCAGGTGGATTTTATGTCACATCTTCAATTTTATTTCTGAATCATGAAACTTAGGTTTTAACCAAGAATGAAAATACCATTAACTTAGGATTTCCACGACGTTTTCGACCTAAGCTTTTGAAAGTTTCCTTGAAAAACATCATATCCTTAAAAGTGCTGAAATTTCCCTAAACTAAGGAAATGTCTGAAAAGTTACAGCCCTGCTTCTCGCGCCCCCTGGAATGATGTCTCGCACCCCCAGGGGGTTCTGAGCACCCCTGGTTGGGAACCCCTGCTCATAATTGTCCCGTGTGTGAATGTGTGAGTGAATGGTGTGTGTGCCCTGCGACGGACTGGCGACCTGTCCAGGGTGGACTAACCCTAACCCTAACCTTAAGAGAGCTGGAGATGGGCACCAGCAGACCCCCGCGACACCACTGGGTAGAAAGCGGGTAGGAGAATGGATGGATGGATGGATGATTACCTCATGTGTAGGTGAGCTGAGTAAAGTAAAATATTATCATTTCAGTAATTCACTTCGAAATACAATTCACCAACTGATACATAAAACAAACAAACCAAACATGATTTTAACAAACCAAAACTGGCTTGGGGCTTCGTTTGCAGCTCTGCAGCCATCATGGAGGTGATCCATCTGCTCCTGCTCAGCTCTCCTGGAAGAGACGATGTTCTGACCATGACCTCCAGCTCTGACTGTGACCTCCAGCTCTGATTGTGACCTCCAGCTCTGACAGTGTCTAGATCTGACTATGACCTCTAGATCTGACAGTGACCTCTAGATCTTCAATTTTGTTGGTTCTGGTGTCCCATCTTCCTTTTCATCATAGATTCTTTCTGGGGTTCTGCTCAGAAGTTCTGCTGGAGAACAAAAGCAGCATCTCCATGAAGGGCTCTAAACTCTGCTACTAGAAGCTACACTGACCTTTGACCTGATCAACTATGCGCTGATGTTTTATTCTTGTGGGACAACCTGTAATTCAGACCTGAGCTTTGAATGTGTAGGGTAATAAAATAATAATAATAATAATAATAATAATAATAATAATAATAATAACAATAATAATAACAACAATAATAATAATAATTCTGTGTGAAGGAACCAAGACTGAATTCAGCGCAACTTTAATCATTTAGTAACTTTGTTAGTTATACTTTCTGGATCCTCCCATCAGAGAAGAAGAAAAGAGAAAAAATAAAGGGCATTTAAAAGAGACTTTCCAAGTTCCCGTCTTCAGCCAAGCCGTCTCTGAAGACTTGGACCTCTTGACCTTCTGGGGCTGCTACACTCAGCAGGTGGGTGTCTGGACTCCTCGCCTCCGCTGGAACAGGATCGTTTCATGTAGAAATCTTTTTACAGTTAGTTTATAATAAATAATGAACAAAGAGGAGTCTAAAGTTACATCTCTTCAATATGAAGGGACTGAAGGACAGTCAGGTTTTCACTGGGACAGAAAAGCCCTGTTCCGGGGATTGCAAAGTATTAACAAAGGTCCTTAAAAATCATCTTCCTGAAGCAGAAAAGCAAAAGTTTGAAATGTCCTTAAAGAAAACCGGAACATCTCCTCTGATGTAGTTCTTCATATTTACAGTGAGCCAGTAAAAGACGTAATTACTCAGCCTTCAGGGGTTTGTCCTCCAGACCGGCCTTTGTGGCTCAGCAGCGCCCCTCTACGGCTGCTGCTGGTACTGACTCTCGGTGGCGGTGTAAAAGTCATTGAGGACGCTCTGCATGTACTCAAAGGTGGGTCTGGCATCAGGTTTGTCCTTCCAGCAGTCCAGCATCATGTGGTAGAGTTCGCTGGGACAGCTGTCCGGCTGAGGCATCCTGTAGCCACGCTGTATGGAGGAGATGACCTCTCCCTTCGTCATTCCTGACACGCCCAGGGACGACAAAAGGCAGCATGGTGGAGAAAAACGCAAGATAGTGAGACGCTTTAGACTTAGGTCACATGTCCACAGTGAAAAGGTGATCAGATTGAGGCAGCATAGCTACAGCAATGAGGTGAAGCTGTTTGAGGGTGTTCAGTCCTGCAGGTTCATATGTTTTTTTAGATTTTTTTTTTCTTGTCATTCATATTGCTCACAAAGTTTGAGTTTGACCCTCTGCTCCTGCTCTTTACAGTTAAAAGCAAATTTGCCTGAACCTTTAACATCCATCTACGGCCCTGCCTGGATCCTGCAGCTTCTGCTCAATGTCCCTTTCTCTTGTTTTTCTCTCTATCTCCACCTCTCCTCTGTCACTCCATCCTCCCTTCTCTCATCTCCACCCTCTCCCTCCTAGACCCATAGCTTTCTACACTGAGTCTGGTTCTGCTTGAGGTTTCTGCCTGTTGAAGGGAAGTTTTTCCTTCCTCTGTGTGGAGCTTGGTGCTGGAAGATGTTTCTCTTTTGGAACGTGTGAAGTGTCCTGAGGTAACGTTGTGAATTGGCACTTTGAATGAAATTGAATCAAAGTGAATATTGTTACACATAAAAGAACCAGAACCCCCCCTAGGCTGCCACCTTATTGTGGTGGAGGGGTTTCCGTGTCCCAATGATCCTAGGAGCTCAGTTGTCTGGGGCTTTATGCCCCTGGTAGGGCCACCCATGGCAACCAGGTCCTAGGTGAGGGACCAGACAAAGTGCAGCCAAAAGACCCCTTATGATGAATACAAACAATGGCCACGAGTGGTGCGCGAGGTGGAGAAGTTCCGACTAGATATAGTCGGCCTCACCTCAACGCACAGCAAGGGTTCTGGAACCAGCCTCCTTGAGAGGGGTTGGACTCTCTTCTACTCTGGAGTTGCCGATGGTGAGAGGCGACGGGCAGGGGTGGCAATTCTCACCCCGGTGAACGAGAGGGTAGCCTCCCTCCGCCTTCAAGTGGGGGGACGGATCCTGACTGTTGTTTGTGCCTATGTGCCTATGGCTCAGTGTATCCAGCCTTCTTGGAGTCCTTGGAGGGGGTGCTGGAAAGTGCCCCTTCTGGGGGTTCCCTTGTTCTCCTGGGTGACTTCAATGCTCATGTTGGCAACGACAGTGAGACCTGGAGAGGCGTGATCGGGAAGAATGGCCCCCTGATCTGAACCCGAGCGGTGTTTCGTTGTTGGACTTCTGTGCTCGCCACGGGATGCCCATAACAAACACCATGTTCAGGCATAAAGGTGTCCACATGTGCACATGGCACCAGGACACCTTAGGCCGCAGTTCAATGATCGACTTTGTAGTCGTGTCATCGGATCTGCGGCCGCATGTCCTGGACACTCGGGTGAAGAGAGGGGCGGAGCTGTCAACTGATCACCACCTGGTGGTGAGTTGGCTCCGATGGTGGGGGAGGATGCCGGCCAGGCCCGGCAGGCCCAAACGTATTGTGAGGGTCCGCTGGGAGCACCTGGCAGAGTCTCCCGTCAGAAGGAGCTTCAACTCCCACCTCCGGGAGAACCATGTCCGGGAAGAGGTGGGGGACATTGAGTCCGAATGGACCATGTTCCGGGCCTCTATTGTGGAGGCGGCCGACCGATGCTGCGGCTGCAAGGTGGTCGGTGCCTGTCGTGGCGGCAACACCCGAACCCCCTGGTGGACACCGGCGGTAAGGGATGCCGTCAAGCTGAAGAAGGAGTCATACAGAGCCTTTTTGGCCTGTGGGACTCCCGAGGCAGCAGGCAGGTACCGACAGGCCAAGCGGAGCACGGCTACGGCGGTCGCCGAGGCAAAGACCCGGGCATGGGAAGAGTTCGGTAAGGCCATGGAAAACGACTTCTGGACGGCTTCAAAGAGATTCTGGACCACCATCCGGTGCCTGAGGAGGGGGAAGCAGTGCACCGTCAACACTGTATACAGTGCGGGTGGTGTGCTGCTGACCTCGACTCGGGACGTTGTGGATCGGTGGAGGGAATACTTTAAGACCTCCTCAACCCCACCGATGCGCCTTCCAATGAGGAAGCAGAGCCTGCAGACTTGGAGGTGAACTCTGCCATCTCCGTGGCTGAAGTGACCGAGGTAGTTAAAAAACTCCTCGGTGGCAAGGCCCCGGGGGTGGACGAGATCCGCCCCGAGTACCTCAAGGCTCTGGATGTTGTAGGGCTGTCATGGCTGACACGGCTCTGCAGCATCGCGTGGTCGTCGGGGGCAGTACCGCAGGATTGGCAGACCGGGGTGGTGGTCCCTCTTTTTAAGAAGGGGGACCGGAGGATGTGTTCCAACTATAGGGGGATCACACTCCTCAGCCTCCCTGGAAAGGTCTATTCGGGGGTACTGGAGAGGAGGGTCCGCCGGATAGTCGAACCTCAGATTCAGGAGGAGCAATGTGGTTTTCGTCCTGGATGTGGAACAGTGGACCAGCTCTACACCCTCAGCAGGGTCCTTTGAGGGTGCATGGGAGTTTGCCCAACCAATCCACATGTGTTTCGTGGATTTGGAGAAGGCATTCGACCGTGTCCCTCGGGGAGTCCTCTGGGGGTTTCTCCGGGAGTATGGAGTGTCGGGCCTCCTGTTAAAGCCTGTCCGCTCTCTGTACAACCGGTGTCAGAGCTTGGTCCGCATTGCCGGCAGTAAGTCGAACTCGTTCCCAGTGAGGGTTGGACTCCGCCAGGGCTGCCCTTTGTCACCGATTCTGTTCATAGCTTTTATGGACAGAATTTCTAGGCACAGCCATGGTGTTGAGGGGGTCCAGTTAGGGGACTCCAGGATTGGGTCTCTGCTTTTTGCGGATGACGTGGTCCTGTTGGCGTCATCAACCCGTGACCTCCAGCTTTCGCTGGACCGGTTCGCAGCCGAATGTGAAGCGTCTGGGATGAGAATCAGCACCTCCAAATCTGAGGCCATGGTTCTCAACCGGAAAAAGGTGGAGTGCCTCCTCTGGGTCGGGGAGGAGAACCTGCCCCAAGTGGAGGAGTTCAAGTACCTTGGGGTCTTGTTCACGAGTGAGGGAAAAATGGAGCGGGAGATCGACAGGCGGATCGGTGCGGCATCTGCAGTAATGCGGACTCTGCACAGGTCCGTCATGGTGAAGAGAGAGCTGAGCCGAAAGGCGAGGCTCTCGATTTACCGGTCGATCTTCGTTCCTACTCTCACCTATGTGTCACAAGCTTTGGGTAGTGACTGAAAGAACAAGATCGCGGGTTCAAGCGGCAGGAAATGAGTTTCCTCCGTAGGGTGGCTGGACTCTCCCTTAGAGATAGGGTGAGAAGCTCAGTCATCCGGGAGGAGCTCAGAGGTAGAGCCGCTGCTCCTCCACATCGAGAGGAGTCAGATGAGGTGGCTCGGGCACCTAGTAAGGATGCCCCCTGGACGCCTCCCTGGTGAGGTGTTCAGGACGCGTCCCTCCAGTAGGAGACCCCCGGGAAGACCCAGGACACGCTGGAGAGACTATGTCTCTCAGCTGGCCTGGGAACGCCTGGGGGTCCCCCCGGAAGAGCTGGAAGAAGTAGCTGGGGAGAGGGAAGTCTGGGCTTCCTTGCTTAGACTGCTGCCCCCGCGACCCGACCCCGGATAAGCGGAAGAAGATGGATGGATGGATGGATGGATGGATAAAAGAACCAGAGGAGGGCAGTGTTCTGCTTTATAACGTTAAATTGGTTCCATTTTACGCTGACATACAAAAACGAAATCTTTAAATCCCAAAAGCCAACCTTGTTAGAAACCTCCAACTGGTTCTGGGATAGACACAGATTAGTGGCTTCATTCTGAGGCCAAAAAAACAGGTCAAAAACCTGTGCTGTGGCGGCAACGATGGACAGATGGGGGAAACACGGGGGACAGTTCGTGTGTGAGGTCCTGTAAGGGGCAGCTAATCCTCACCTGGATACGGGATTTTCCCATAGGTGATAATCTCATAGAGGAGAACCCCGAACGACCACATGTCTGATTTGATGGTGAAGGAGCCGTAGTTGATGGCCTCTGGAGCAGTCCACTTGATGGGGAATTTGGCCCCTGTGGGACAAACGGACGGACAGACAGATGGAAAGACAGGCGTTTTCTCTGTTCTATAGTAGAAACACAGTCGTTTAGGTTGTCTGGCTGGGTCTTCACCATACACCTGCTACAGAAGCAACAACCCAACGATGATAATACAAAACCATAGCAACAGTTGTGGTCAAAGGGCTATCAGAAACAGGAAAAGCAATTGTGTATGTGTGTGTGTGTGTGGTGCATGTGCGTGCACAAAGTTCCTTTCACAAATAAGGAAGTAATTTCCGTTCTCACAATAACTGACTAAAGTTGCGTTATTTCTGCGGTTGCAGCAGTATTTTTACTTCCAGTAAATAACATACACATGCACACACACCTTCTCTGGCAGAATACTCGTCATCCTCGATGACTCGGGCCAGTCCGAAGTCAGCAATTTTGCAGAGCAGACACTCGGAGACCAGGACGTTGGCGGCCCTCAGGTCGCGGTGGATGTAGTTCCTTCTCTCGATGTACGCCATCCCCTCTGCAATCTGACCACAAATGCACATTCTCTCTGTCAGGAGGCCACAGCGTGAACCAGAGGCCACATCAGAGGTGTGTTCAGAGTTCATGTACGATGAACAAGGACGATTACTGGAAACCTTCACAACAAAAGCTCAGCCGTAGCATCAGGGCTTTTTACAGACCTTGGACAGTTTTTGTTCAGAGGTATTTAAAGATATAATTGGGGATGTTGGTTCTTGTTCCTCGTTTCGGTTCAGCAGGCCAGAGCAGGTGGAGCAGGTGGAAACTCACCTGTGCCGAGAAGTCGATCAGTTTGGGTATTTGCAGCGAGCACCCCAGGTCGCTCTTCAGAAAGTCCAGCAGACTCCCTACAGACACGTGGATCAAAGGCTGAGTTACATCAAAGAGATGCTCGCTGACATCATCAGCAGAGCCTGTGTGTGTGTGTGTGTGTGTGCATCTTAGATCTCAGACACACTCAAAAACTGTCACGGCAGCGAGTCGAGGCAGCTGCCAGCCCCTCCCCTACCCATAGACGTTCAGATCTGGCACAGCTGCGGGGCATTAAGGTGGAGCTCACCTGTGCCCCGTGAGCAATCACCCGGCCACCATATAAGCGGCCGGGTGAGAGGCTCCTGTGCCAGATCGTCACATTGATTCGCCTTGAGTTTCTGTTGTGTTGCCTGGATTCTTCTTCTGTTCCTCAATAAATGTCGGCGTGCACCGCCAAAGCTGTGTCGCAGTTGGGTCCTGACTCCCCGCGTGACAAAAACTGAGTATTTGGTTTGATCAGTTCTGGTTCTGGTATTTCACCATGATTCTAACTGTTGATTTACTGTTTGATGGCTTTAAAACCTCTCATGGTTTTAAAAATAGGCTCCATTAAAGCCATTTTGGCTCAAACTCAGACCTCTACTCATGTGCGATCAGGTGGGTCTGACCAGGGCTGGAAATCAAACTCAGAACTGGTTTCAATTGATCGATTCTGTTGGAATAATTTAACGAGTGTCGTAGGTTTCTGCATGGTATCATGTTGAGTTGCGTCGGGGCACAGCAGGTTCTGCTGACACTCCTTCAGCCATGAGGGATCATGGAGAGGAAGAAGCTAGCTGTCTAAAGTTTGGCCTCACTTTATAAAAAGTAGACAAGAAGAAGGATTCTGTGTAACACCAATATTTGGTGTGGTGCTGCTACCCCGCTACTACGTTCAAGTCCTCCAAGCAATGTGTAAATACCAAAGTTTGTTCACCATTCGCCATGTACTCGGTGATGATGTAGATGGGTTCCGTCTTGGTGACCACGGCGTAGAGGCGCACCAGCCTGTCGTGCTGCAGCTTCTTCATCAGGTTGGCTTCATCCATGAAGGCCTCCACAGTCATGGTCCCCGGCTTCAGGGTCTTCACTGCTACTCTGGTGATGTTGTTGTAGTACGCTGAAGACAGACAACAGCAGAGACATCAGTGAAGATGGCGGACATTAACCGTGGTCTGCAGAAAGGAAGAGGATAAGGATACTGAAGAGGATGAGCCATCAACAGGTTACAGATGACCACATGCTCTTTAGATTCACCATCCAGTCTACAGTAACTGAGTTACCATAGAGACCGGTTCTGAGTAGGAAACCTGATGCTACTGACATGGAACTCAAGGACAGATTGCTATTGAGAAGGACACCCAAACTCGAGGGAAGGGGGGGACTGAGGAACTATCAGTGGTTATGGAGAAGCTTTCTGTAGAGAATTTGTGCCAATGAGGAGGAGCTCTGTTAGTCGCTATTTAATTTAGGAAGTTTGAGGTGAACCAAGGTTGGATATGTGACAGGCAAGAGGTCAGGGAGGTGGCTAAGGGAGTAGAATCCGGTTTGCTGGATTGATAGAGTTGGGAGTCATTGGCGTAGCAGTGGAGATTGATGGTAAATTTGGGGAAATGCTGCAGAGAGGGAGGAGAAAGGTGGAGAAAAGAAGAGGCCCCAGGAAGGAGCCTTAGGGAACACCTGTAGTGACTGATGAGCGGCTGGATTTCAAAGAGTTGAGCTGGACTGTGAGCCAGTTTAGGGGCGTCTGTCCTCAATGTTCCATCAAAAACACACACACACACACACTTCCTCCCCACTCACCCATCCAGACTTCTCCAAACTGGCCTGCTCCCAGTCTCTTCACCATCCTAATGGAGTCCTTGGAGATCTCCCAGGCGTCTTTGTCCCAGGGCTTCTCGGCCTTTGGTTTGACACAGGGCCGGTCCAGCTTCCGACACAGTCCATCCGCCTTACCTGCAGGGGGCAGCACAGTACCCAGGAATGACTCCACTCTTGGGGCGAAGGTGCTGTCCAGACAAACACACCAACACTCTGAATCTCCAGAAGACTCTGAGAAGCTGTTGGCCTCATGGGTCAGTTTGGAAAGTCTCCTTTCCTCTTTTTCTCTCTCTTTTATTTTCTTTATCATGTCTCCTTCTTCTTCTCCTTCTTTACCCAACCAGCTTACAGCACGATTGTTCCTCCTTGTAAGCCTGGTCCTACTCAAGGTTTCTTCCTGTTAACAGGGAGTTTTTCTTGCCACTGTGCTTACCTGGAGGTTCCGGCTCTGGGTTTCTGTCTGTAAAGCACCTATTAAAAGTATCTATTGTAAAAGGTGCTATAGTAATAAAACGAATCTGATCCAAACTGTGGTCATGGAAGCTACTGATTGGCTGGATCAGATCTACCAGATTTGTGTCTCTTATCTCAAATATTTGTCTTGTTTCCACAGACGGCTGCTGGTTCTTAGGCTTCAGCAGCCGGGTCCTAATGGTGGTTCAGTTCGGTCCAGTTTTATTTGTGTAGCACCTTTTATCATAGAATTGTCTCCAGGGGAAAGAGGACAGTGAGAAAAAAAGAGAAAGAAAAAAACAAATAAACAAGCAAACATAACACAGCTTAGGCAGGTTGTTCTAAAAAGGAACAGCTGTGGTCTAAGCTGTTTCCTGCCTGTTCAGGGTCTTTAGGCTGGGCATCACAGCCTGGCTCTAACTGTCCCCACACACACAGCAACACACACACACACACACACACACACACACACACACACACTCATTCGTTCTTTAGATCTAAACTTACTGTGGTAGTGTTTGATCATGCTGCTGATGTCGGTGAAGGAGATCTTAGGAGAGATGTAGTAGCCGCCATTATCCAACAGCCTGATCTTGTAGTGTTTGACTAAGTCTGTACCGCCGTCGTCCACGTCTCTGACTGACAAGGAGAAACTTCCTGTGGAAAAAAAAGTCAATCATTCAAAGAGTGAGGAGCAGCACCAGGGATTGCTCCTCAACACTACTATCCTCAACATCATCATCATCAACAACCAGCCAGTCGCTGCAGCTTGGAGCAACCAACCAACTCCAGCCAGAAATGGTTACATAGTAAAAAAATTAACCTTTGAGGTTTGATAAAGCTTTGTAACAAATCGCTGCTTTGACACTAAAACCGCTGAGCGACCCGTAGACGTCAGCGTGCAGTGTGTGACATCACACCAGACTTTCAAGGGTCCTGGAGGTGCTGGAAGCCTGGAGGTGGGTTGTTCTTGGAGAAGATTGGAGAACATTCCTCTTCATCTTCCCGCTCTTTTCATCACCTCTGAGATCGTTTGCTTTCATTCGCCACTGCAGACGTTTCTTAGCAACACTGACGGTGCTTTCTATCGGTCGGGAGATCTGCATGGTCATGGCAGCAGTGACAGGTCAACATGATGCTGTCTTGTCGGTCAACAGGAAGCTCGTTGAGGATGGGGTTGTGGCTATGCCAACACTGACCAATCTGGGAAGGAAGGCTGACGTTTTTGGCACAACGATGTTTAGGGTTAATTTTGTTAAAACTAAAGACCCGTCAAAGCATGACGGGCCTGGAATTCTCCTGTGATGAGGTAAATGTGTGTGTGTGTGTGTGTGTGTGTGTGTGTGTGAATGCTTAAATGGAAGTAAAAGGAATAAATGACGCAGCTTAACCCCAGGTCAGAACACTGGGCCAGTGCTCCGACTGTGTTCCAGGTATGAGTTTAGAACATTTAGCCTGCTGCAATCACTGACTGATTTACAGGCTGGTTTTCCCACCTGGCTGCTGCGGTTTGGTTACCTTTGGCTGTTTCGCTCTCCCTGATCAGATAGGAGCCTGCTCGGTTGGCTGGGGCCAGCAGCTGCCTCTCCGCGTCCTTTCTGCTGATGTCTTTGAAAAACCAGCTGTGAGACAAAAGGCAGCGGTTTTCAGCACGTCTGGCTGATGCTGCGTGGCGGCAGGGTTAGCCGTTAGCTGACATGTTGCTACTCACTCCTCTGTCTCCATGGTGTCGGCCTGGCCCACGTAGTTGGACGGGATGAAACCCTCCCTGTTGGTGCTCAGGGACTTGGCTCGCCACCACTCCCCACGCCTGCAGCATACACACGCCTGCTTTAGCACGTTCCAGCTCTTTCCTGGAAGTCCTACACTGAGCAGAAGTTTAGCGCGAGTTAGCCTTTCCTCTTGACGCTGTCAGATACTCACTCTTCTAAGATTTTCATTCTCTCTCCTTTTTTGAATCCCAAGTCATCCGGATGCAAAGCTTCATATGGGTAGAGCGCGATGACTATTTTTTCAACCCCTTTCTCTAAAAGAGGGTAAAATGGGGTAAAGAGTTGTTTTCTTTTTGAACCTGTCAGCAACAGTGACACAAATCCAAGCTCGCGTTCTTTCTTCAGCGTCTGTTACCATGGAGACGGCCCCAGAGACCTACCTTCCAGTGTTTGGAACCTCTGACCAGGTAACAGGGAGTTATTCTGCAGGAGAGTCAGAGGGATCTCGTGAATGATGGTTCCACTTTCGGTGACACAAGCTGCTGACCAATCACTGGGAGTTTGGTTAAAACAGCTGACTTTTACATTTAAAACCCTTCTGTCCTCTACCAACACACATCAAGGAGTTTGACCTTGTCCATGGTTGCTGATTAGCCCCGCGGGTCTGCTCTACACACCATTATTGTTCCCCCTCCTGAGCTACATGCTCGTGCTTCTGTTTGGTGTTTTAGCCGATGGAGGCACACGTATACGACAGCAAAGCAGAACTTCAAAGATCTGAGCTTTGATGTTGAGAAAAACCTGATGAGCTCCGTTTGCAGCTCTAGCTCAGGTACCATCAGCACTTTCTCTGACTACTTACTATGTTGTGATTAATATCGGAGGTGGGGTCTCTGACATAACGCGCTAGCTGAGTACGTACAGTCTGCGGGCTGCTCTTCTCCTCCACACCTTTGCTCACACCTCCATCCAGTCTGGACTTTATGCAGCCCATCCTGCCTGCAAGAAGAAGTGAGAAAGTGAGCTGACCGGCTGCAGATCAAAACCTGAAAAAGTAACAGAAAGCCAGCCCACAGACAGCAGAGGAAGGGCACATGCACACCAGGCTAAGCTAATGCTAACTCCCAAACTGCAAAACTCCACTTTAATTCCAACAGTTTCAGCAAAGACAATGTCTTTCACGCAAGAAAGCTTTTAAAAACCAGGATAATGTGAGTTCTTGGGTATGTCTCTCATGTAGAAACTCAAAGAGAACCTTCACGGCGCTGAGGTGCGGTTGGGGCTGGACCAGCAGGGTTCCCTCTGCTGCCTGTCCTGCTCAGGTGGATGAAGCCTTCATTCCTCCGTGGTTCTCCATGAGCATGTGATGCTCAGAGGTTGGTCAGCCAGTGAGGGTGTGATGGACAACAATGACAAGGCTTCATCTCCACTAAAGCCTGTGACCAGCCAGGATCAGGCACACAAAGACCCCTGTGTTTCCACTGTCCTCACTGTTGTCATGTGTGTAGCTGCTGCAGCTGCTGCTAACCCTAACCCTAACTCAATCCCAACCTTAGCCTAGCCCCAACACCAACACCAACACCAATCCAACACCAACACCAACACCAACACCAATCCAACACCAACACCAACACCAACACCAATCCAACACCAACACCAACACCAATCCAACACCAATCCAACACCAACACCAACACCAATCCAACACCAACACCAACACCAACACCAATCCAACACCAATCCAACACCAATCCAACACCAATCCAACACCAACACCAACACCAATCCAACACCAACACCAACACCAACACCAATCCAACACCAACACCAACACCAATCCAACACCAACACCAAACCAACACCAAACCAACACCAACACCAACACCAATCCAACACCAACTCCAACACCAACACCAAACCAACACCAACACCAACACCAATCCAACACCAACACCAACACCAATCCAACACCAACACCAACACCAATCCAACACCAACACCAAACCAACACCAACACCAACACCAAACCAACACCAACACCAACACCAACACCAACACCAATCCAACACCAACACCAACCTTCACCCCATCCCCAATGCAGCTGCTCAGGAGAATTTAAAGTTTGTGTTTTCTTAAATATAAGATGCAGAGAAAACACATAATAATTTACGCTAAAATATGTTAATATGTGTATGGGTTTTAAAAGCCAAAAAAAAAAAAAAAAAAAAAAAAAAGAAGGGTATATTTATTTAAGAAGGGTTATGAGGGTTTATTAGTTATATTGTGTAAAAGTTAAAAAGAATAATATGATAGGAAGTAGATGAAAATGGTAGATTAGGGAGGGAGAGTGAATGATATGAAGATAAGGATATTAGATGACACTCACACACACACACACACACACACACACACACACACACACACACACACACACACACACACACACAAACACACGCACAGAGGAACATCTTACCATTTCACAGACCGGGTTACTGCAGAGGTTTCTATCGATTCTCATCTGTGTCACCAGATAAACAGTAATCACTCTGATCGGCCGTTATTTTAACACTGGTTAGATTCCGGACGGACGAGTGATCTGATCAGCAGCTCAGGCTCTTCGCTGAAGTCTCAGCGTTATTTCACACGCTACAGTCAGAAAAAACAAAGGAAAAGAAGCAAGAAACAGATGTGCACACACACACACACACACACACACACACACACACACACACACACACACACACACACACCCACACACACTCTTTCATCAGTGCTGGGTATTCCTCAGGAACACAAGCCTTGCTCCTCCTGCCCTCCAGGCAGAACCGGTCCAGACCCGGGGCTGCTCGCGGCACCTACCTCTCCGTCCCGTCCTCGGCCCGGTCCCTCCAGCAGCTCGACGTGGTCTGGCTCAGGCAGAATGAGGAACTGGAAGACCAGCAGGGGCTTTTGTGCTGCTCAGACTTCCTGGTGCGGTTGTCTAATGATTATTTGCATCATCAGCAGTTTGACAGCCTGGAATCCACAGCCGGCGGTGGGGTGCCACCTCCAGGGACCCACCCCAGGGGGCAGCAGGTCCAGGCTGTCTCTGGGAAGCAGGTCCTTCTGCTCAGGGGTGCCGACTGTCCGGCAAACTCAGGTCAGGTGAGACGGCCCTTCGTCCCTCTTTCCTTCCAGTTTCAGGTCTTTAAACAGAACTGTGTCTCCTCCTGGTCACGTTCTGGTTTTCTCTCCCCACAGAAACTCCAGACGTGGCTTCATGTCAGAGTTATTGAAAATGAAACGCAAACAGGTGGTTTTGTCCTTCACGTGTGCCCTGAGTCGACCATGTCTCTGAACCAGATTTATCTGAATCCCTTGTTATTAAAGTTTTAGTTCCAGAGGTTTTAAATTAAAAAATCCATGTTCTCCTTGCTGTAGTTTTGAAAACAAATGAAACACTCAAGAGAAATTTAAAGGTGACCTGTTTTCTTTTTGGAATGGTGTGATAGCGCCACCCGCGGGCTCACATTTGGAAGTGCAACCAGTCGAAAGGGTGTTTCAGCTCCTTTATTTCACAGTTTAGTGTAGAAAACGTGAACACTGAGCCGCACATGCACATTTACACATGCTGGGATATGAACAGCTGTGTTTTTGATGCAGAAGCACTGGTGGATAGTACTGTTTGTCGCTACGTTACCATGGATACTGTACACAGGCAGACTGGATCATTAGCATGACACGGAACATGATGCATCACGACTGCATGTTAATGTACATAAATGACACTGGAAGCTCCTTTGACCTTTGCATATGGACACTGAAGGAATGGCTCATCCAGGTTTCAGTTACAGAAAATAAAAGAATAAAATTCCTATTGCTCAGCTCACCCAATGCCTGTTCCCTCTGTTTCACTTCTCTTTCTGTGGTTGCGGAGGAAGCGAACCATTTCGTGCCTATTCTTCATTTTAGTGCTGCTGCTTACTGTTGCCAGAAGAATCATTTCTCCTCTTTCTCTCACAAAAAAACCATCTGGGAGGCGCCATTTTTGGATTTGAGAAATGAGAATGAGGTTTTGGCTCAAAAATGTGAGGCTGTTTCACGCCTGCTGCTGCACGGCTTGCCCGTGTGATCGTCCCACCTCCGATCCCAGACAAGCTAACGGCCGCATCTCGGCCCTCCACCTGTCTGCGGCTCTGCTGCCTGTCACCCTGTCACCCTCCCCAGCAAAGGAGGAAATGACAACAGAAGAAGAAGAAGAAAACAAAAACAACCATTTCAAACGAGGAGATCAGGTTGATGCTTCCTGGAAATGTTCACTTCTGTGTCCCAGGAGCCTGTCCCTCGGTGGGCCAGCGTCTCTCTCTCACACACACACACACACACACACACACACACACACACACACACACACACACACACACACGCGCGCGCGTGCGAAGCATGTCGGTTACAGCTCCGCGTGGTGCTGCAGGAGGGCACAGGGACTGAGGAGCAGCTCGATCACAGTGATCCGTCCTGAGGCCTCTTCATCGCCCTGCAGCCCGGGGGTGGTTACCACGGCAGCAGACACCGCTACTTACGGGGACACGGCGGCTCCAGCCAGCAAACCCAGCGGCTCCCTGGGGGGTCTGGGGGGTCCGAGCGCCGCCGCTGCTCCAGCAGGTTAGCTGTTCCTCTGCACGGCGTCTCGGTGGGCCGAGGAAGAGGAGTTCTGGCCGTCCTCGGAATCGTCTCCATCTGCAGGAAGAGGACGGCCGTCAGCATCAGCGAGGACTGGACGAGACCGTTGCCACGGTTACCCAGGGCTCGGTCTCAGCTGACCCTGGGGTCAAGGGTCAAGGAGCGCCTGCTGAGGTCGGCACTCCACCTCCGCCTCCCGCGTTGATGTGCAGCTGGGACAGGGAGAGGCTGAGGGGCAGCTGGCGCCCCTCAGGGTCGCCGGGGCTCTGCAGGATGTCGTGCACGGCGTTCCTGCGCCCCGTCCGGGCCGGAGGCGACGAAGTCTGCATATGTGGCCTCGGCATCAGACATCGCTCGCGCATCACACACACAGCAAATCCTGAGGCGAGACGAGACGAGAGGCAGCTTCAGCTTAGCACAGCAGAACACACACCCTCTCACACACACACACACCCTCACACACACGCCCGCAAACCTGCTGGATCCAGCCAGTGTTTCACTAACCTGGGAAAATTAGGTCATGACCCTAATTCATTTAGAGGATCGGGAAGGAAAAATTCACGGTTTCTCAGTCCAGGGAAACGTTTAATCAGGTGACCGATATAACGCGGTCACGTGATGTTTCCAAACAGTCCAAATCAGACGCTTTAGCGTTTTAGGCTCTACTTTAAACTGATGTTTGTGATGCTACAACTGGAAGCTACAGCGCGCCAGGAGACTCTAAAAGCCGGGTGAGAGCCTGTTTCTGCTCTCGTTGTTCTGCCCTTAGCTGCTAGCCTTCAGTGGCAGCCGCGGCCACATCCCCACCGCTGCCCGACGGGCTCCACGCCACGGAAAACAGCCGGAAACAGAGGCAAACGCACCCGAAGCGACGGACGTCCGCGGGGTGGACACATGCAGCCCGCTACCCCGGGCAGGCCGCACATCGGTGGGGGGTAAAGGGCAGAAATCAGGTTAAAAAACGGCGGACGAGCGAACCATCACTGCGTCGCATCTTCCTCCTTCTGAACCAATCAGCAGCCGGCAAACCGCTGCTGCGCGCTGATTGGCTGAGAAACACAAAAGGATGAGAGGGGCGAGGACGGTGTTGTGTTCAGGGTCGGCTGGGAATTTTGACGCTTCTGTGAACAATGCCAAGGAATCAACAGCAGAGAGCGTTTAATTCGATTTAATTCAGCCAAGAAAAAGATAAATGGAGGCACAGAGGAGCCGGGGAGGGTTGGGAGAGAGGCCAGCGCATTTTAGGAAAAGAGTGCAACTTTCTAAAAATCAAGTGTTTTAGCTAACGACGGCATGACAAACACAGCTAACTTGTTATTACTTTCTTGTCACTGTTAATAACACAATCTAGGCGTCTCTTCTAGGGTCGGGGATGAAGAGCCCACCAAATATGGCCAAAGAACAATTTTATTTTATTATTTCATTCCTTTTTTGAATGTTTGAATTCTCCGTGTGTGAACATACACAGCTGCATGCTGGACGGCCGAACACACACCCTTTCACACCGCCGACATTACTGTCGTGTTTGATGGACTGAACAGCTGCCTAAGGATGAAAGACAAATCAATCTAAATTCTCAGATTAAACTCAGGTCCAGGGACCTTTGAGTTACACGTTTAAAGAAAAAGAAGAGGCGAGAAGGCAAGATTATGGGATTAACATGAGGATGGTACTGTTATCTGTCATCTCTTCCTCCCTCTCTGTCTCTCTCTCACACACACACATACTTTGCTTCAGGGCTCTCCAGTTTTCAGATGAGGTCAGATGAATCTTTAATGATCTGGGTGAGATGTCAGAGACGGATGACGGGCCTGAATGAGCAGGTTGCTGGAAACGTGTTGATGCTTCTGGTGCTGATCCTTCCTGAGGCCGCCTGAGCAAACATCCAGAGTTCTCCTGGTGCTCCAGAGAAGGATGCAGTTGGTGCCACAGAGCGCCTCTGGGCCACCATCGTTGGTTCCTGCTCCAGTTCCTCTCTAAAACAACTGGGATCTGTCACAGATTTCAACCCTCAGCTGCAGCTTACTGTCTCTGTGGGGTCCAGACATCAGTGTGAGGACATGAAGGTGCATCTGCTGCAGCTGTGTGGCTGAACGTTGAACGTGGGCCAGCTGTCAGTCAAGGCTTCAACCTCCCGACAGGAAGAGGTGATGCGTGAGTGTGTGTTTCCCATCACACACCCCAAACTGAAAAGGCTGAAGAGGTTTTCATTTGATTCACTAATAAGAACCAAAAAGCCGTAGAAAATGTGTTTCCAGCAGCTTGTGTGAGGATGCAGAAGCATGCGCCTGCTAATATTTGCTGCTTTTGAGGATTTGATGGGCCTGGGGAGGAAACTGGGACGAGGTAGAATCAAAAGGTTTCAAAGGACAGGGAATCTAAATGATGGGAAAGGAAATAAAGGAAATAAAGGAGGGATTAACGTAGTGTGTCTGCAGCAGTTCAAGCAAATCGCCACAGGTCCTGCTGCTGCTGCTGCTGCTCTTTGGACCTCCCCCGGGGGGGCGGGGGGCGCGGGCGCAGCGGTCAGCTGGGGGTCTGGGGAGGGGGGTCTTCCTGCCTCTTTCCCAGTCCAGTCCACAGACATGCATCAGGCGTGGACGGGTGCCCTCAGGGCTGCAGGAGAGTGTGAAGGGTTGTTTGTCAACATCAGCTCTGACCATCAGGGACACGTGAGCACCAGCTCGGTTCTCATACTTATGGGTTTTTATTTTTTCTTTTGGTGCATAGGTAAATTGCAATCGCGACGATGTGGAAGAGACCTGCTGCTGCAGCTGCTGCAGCTGCTGCAGCTGCTGCAGCCTCTGCGGGGCCTCGAGCAACCATCGCTGCAATGCCTCCCATCATCAGATTGCGGCGCTGCTGACACTGGTACCCGAGCCGTCTGTCAGTCTGTCTGGCGGAGCTGGTGTTGTGTTAGAGAGAGAGAGAGAGGGAGGGAGAGAGAGAGAGAGAGAGAGAGAATCTTCCCTTCCCGCTGTGCGCAGCAGCGCTTCGGCCCGGCCGCTCCTTCCTCCCTCATTGCCGCCCCACAGCTGGCTCTCCTCCTCTCCTCTGCTCTCTCCTCCTCTCCTCCTCTCCTCTTTCCTCGCGGATGCTCCAGCCATCCTTCCTTTCAGCACGCCGCGCTGGAGTTCGCCGCGCGGCGTGAGCGAGCAGCCGCTCTGCGGGCTCTGAATCGGGGGCAGATTTGCGCATCGAGCCGGGAGCGACGCGGAGGCTCCAGCCTGCGACCGACTCAGCCACAGTAAGCAGCGACGCGCGTGGAGGGAAGCAGACAGGCTTGGAGGTGTCAGCCTGCTGCGGTTCATGGCTGCCTGTTGTGTGTGTGCGTGCGTGCGTGCGCGCGCCAGCGTGCGCGCGCACGCGGACTCTCTTCCCAGATGCGTTTGGCTGTTTTGTGGATTGTGCGTGTTTTTGTGTTGCTCGCGGGAACTGAGCAGAAAATGCCCTCCACCCAGCCCCCTCCATCGCTCCCTCCATCCGTCCATCTGAAGGAGTGTGAGGAGAGGGGGTGGGGGGCGGGGCGGCAGGCGGAGGGCTGATGCGCAATCGGCGCCGCTCTGGCTGAAACCAGAGCGGGGTCCCAACAATGTCCGCGCTGCCTTTCAGCTCCCTCCGCCAGCCCCCATCAGGCGCGTGGTCGGAGCGCCGCCAGCCTGCTCCGCGGGCTCCATGTCCATCCCTCCCTGCGTGCGCCTGCAGGAGTCGGCAGGGTCGCTGCGGCCTCCTGCTTTGGGCTTTCAGGCCTCTCGTTCTCAGACGTGGATAATCTGTTTCCTGCTGCCATGGTAACAGCTCCAGGTATCTCCGGGTGAAGCGTGATGTGTTTCTGGTGCATCCTTGGACAGCTGTGGCGGTGCAGCTGCTCAGGAGGGAAAAGCACGCTCGCACATGCGTGAGCTGCAGCGTACGTGTGAGTGCGCCAACGTGTGCAGGCGGCAGCTGCACCCAAACAACCGCATCTGCCAGAGTGGACCAGCAGCCCAGCCTGGGGTTGCTGGGGTGAATCCCGGGACTGGAGCAGCCGGTCCCAGGAATCAGGCCGTCCCAGGTCTGACGGCAGAATCCCAGTCCGGTGAGAGACGCCAGCTTCACGCCGAAACACCCACCACGCACACACCGCACGTGGCAGCCAGCGCGTCGCAGCCAGCCAGCGTGCTGGCGGCTGGGGGTGGGGGAAGGGCCAGCGGGTGTCAGAGCGCTCTCCTCCATTTCTCCGTCTAACTGCCACAGACTGGTGGGGGAAGCCAGAGTGACCCTTTCGCTGGGAGCGGGCGAAAAGTGGTTGAGCGTGCCGCGGTTGGCGGGAGCGCTAAGAGCGCTATCATCCCTCTCCGAAGACTCGCCGCAGCCGCTGCCGCCTCATCAGGCTCCATTAAGTTTTCATGCTGAGGAGATGATCCACCAAACTCCCCGGGATCTGTTCCCGAGGCACATCCGAGGCGTGAACAGCTGCCGAACGTTCCCTGGCGCTGTCCCACTGGTTCGGGTCACATGTCCAGTACAACCCGGCTGGAGGTTGGAGGTCGTTCCCAGTGGTACCAGCGAGCTGACCTGCAGAAGATGGTTAAATCCTCACATTTGATTAGGAAAAAACCCCAAAAAGACGTTGAAATGTTCCACCCGATCTGCAGCGTAGCGCTGCTGCTTCCTGTAGCTGCAGCACGTTTAAACCCTGGCGAGGGGGCGGAGCTTCGGACACAGGCCCCGCTCTAGTAACCAAGTCTTTGCTTTCTTCTGCACGTTTCTGATCATTTCCTCTGATCGCCAGTCTCAGGTTGCTCCCTTCGGTAACCCTGGCGCCGCTCTGACCACGGGCTGCGACGGAGTGACGCTTTAAACTTTTCCCTTCAAACGGCAACAGCAGAAGAGGGGATCTGTGAGGAGCAGGCGCTTTTAGCAGCGCAGTAGCGAGGACTCATCAGCGGCTGGAGCTGGACAACAAGTCGCAGCAGCTTCGGGCGTGTTGGAGCGTAATTGCAGCGAGCTCACAGACGTGAAACTTCATTAGCGTTTGTGCCTCTCGGCTCTCTGTGCAGCCATCAGCTCCTAATGGCTCAATATTCAAGTGGGTATGACACAAATCCTACTGGCAACTCAGTGTAAACACTGCTAAATTATTCACAAGGTGGAGGAGCTTCCAAACTGAAGCTAACTGTAAGAAAAGAGCGTTAGCTTAGCCTCAGCGCCTGTGGCTGCTGCAGAGATTCCGCATCCAGCTCAGAAAACCAACTAAGAGGCGGGAAACAGTGTTTGTAGCAGCGTCTGCACAGTTGAGGGAGAGCCCACCACCGCCCCGCCTCCGTCTAGCGTCCCTTGTTGCCCGGTCACCTGACCAGCACGTTTTTCTACCTGAACTTAGAAGATTGTAAAGCGTGCGTATTAAACATGGTGTCAGACACAGCTGTAGTGTGAGAGAGTGTGTGCGCGCCCCTGGAGCGTCATGGTGGGGTGGGATGCTCGTTTCTGTCCATGTTAGCATCTTTCCAGCCGCTGGATCCTTCTACCTTCTACCGGCCCAGGTGACACCTCACCTCTGGCCCATCTGAGGCCTCCACGGCGGCTGTAGCCACTCCAGCGCAACCCTGACCAAAACCTCCGCAGTGGCGCAGCTGAAAACCCCGGGGCCCCGCTGCAAAGAAGGGCCCCTTTGACAAGATCACAATAATATATACATGTATATGGAGAGAGGGAGAGACGGCGGTGGCATCTACCTCTCCGGTGGTCCTGGACTCCCTGCGGTGACTCGGTTGCAGGAACCCGGGTGGTTGGTTCAGGGACTGCTGTCCCGTTTGCCATCTTGGCTTTGTTCTCTTGGGTTTTCAGGTCGTTTCCGTTTAGGCCCGCGCCTACAAACGGATAAAAGTCCGTACAAACGGACATGACGAGAGCGGCTTTTTCAGGCGCTGAGTGCTGGGAGGAGAGCGAGGGAGAGAGGGAGAACGAGGGAGAGCGAGGGAGAGAGAGGGAGAGAGAGGGAGAGAGAGGGAGAGCGAGGGGGAGCGAG
>CAAE01015024.1:49065-70686 GCA_000180735.1 Tetraodon nigroviridis | reverse complement strand
ATAGTGGGCTATGGTGGGCTATAGTGGGGTATAGGTGGCTGTGGTGGGGGTATAGTGGACTGTGGTGGGGTATAGTGGGGGTATAGGTGGCTATGGTGGGGTATAGTGGGCTATAGTGGGCTATGGTGGGCTATAGTGGGGTATAGGTGGCTGTGGTGGGGTATAGTGGACTGTGGTGGGGTATAATGGGGTATAGGTGGCTATGGTGGGGTATAGTGGGCTGTGGTGGGGTATAGTGGGGTATAGGTGGGGTATAGTGGGGTATAGGTGGCTGTTGTGGGGTATAGTGGACTGTGGTGGGGTATAGTGGGGTATAGGTGGCTGTGGTGGGGTATAGTGGGCTATGGTGGGGTATAGTGGGGTCGAGCCACTACCTGAGCCGACTGAGACCTCATTGAACCGTCACAGGCCACGGCGAGAGGTGGAAAGGTCAGAGATGTCCAGGAAGAGGACAATGTGTTGTCAGGAAAACGCAGTAAAGCCCTCAGAAACATTTGAGCTCCATTCTTCCAGCGTTTAGCTCCTCTAAGTGGAGAGCAAAGGAAAGACCAGAGCTGTGCTTCGAAGTGGACGACTGTCTAAAATATCAGCAAGAGCCAGAAGAAATGGGATAGGTCCAGATAAAAGCCACGACCACCAGGACACAGAGAGGTCTGCTGACCTCACTTCCTCATCTGGACCAACATCTGGGTCTCTAGAAAGAAACTTCTGCTCAGTAGAAAGAACAAAGGCATCTTTGCTCTAGCACTGGGAGAAACCTGGAGCATCAGCTGAAGCCAGACGATGGATCATAACCATGGCGACGACCCTCTGGGATCCTGCTCTCCACTCAGCTCTGGGAAGGTCTTCAGTCTGGAGGTGAATTGCCTTACCGTAGCCAGCGAGCTAACTGAATGAATCCCATTGATTTCCCGGGCGTCCTCAGCTGCTTCGTGTTTCAGCTTAATTAATCGGAGAATTGATCAGAGGGCAGCGCAGCAGCCGCGCTGGTTAGCACTGTCGCCTCACAGCAGGAAGGTCATAGGTTTGAATCCCCCGAGGCCAGAGGCTTTTCTGGGTCCCCTCCCCCGTTCTCTGGCTCCTCCCAACCAGATATTCAGAAAAGTAATAACTTTTCTGAATATCTGGTTTCAGTCACGTGACTCGGCCTAACTCCTCGCAGAACTGTCTGGAACCAGAGTCCAGCGAGGATCGGAAGAACTCCTGACCTCCTGTCCCGACGCTCATCCATCCCTTTGCTCTGCTGGTGTGACCTTTAGCTCACTGGTCGCATGGCTTCTTTGTAAACTACCGCGCGGTTCCTGATTGGTGCGTTCTCCTCTGAGAGGAGCTCTGCTCTGCTCCAACCAGTCACAGATCCCCAAAGATCAGATCTCAGATGTTTGTCAGCGTGCCAGAGCTGCTCCAGCACTTCCACACCTGGTTCACCCACGACCCAGCATCCACGGCGCGGGGCGCCCGAGGAGCTCCTGGTCCACACATAGGCGCCGTTCTGTGGTGACAGTGGGGGCCAGTGACACATGAAATATGAGAGACAGCAGCACTCGCCACTATTTATAGAGCTGCAGAGAGAAAGAACAAGGTGGAGGAGGCGCGTGGACTTCGGGGCGGAGGTGGCACCGTTGGCTCCTCTTTGGAGAGGAGGTGGATGCGGTTTGTGGAGGATGCTCGTACCTGGAATCATCTCCCCTCCTGGTAGAGGGCAGTAAAAAAGTACCAAAGGCTCCCCGAGCGTGCCGCTCTGTGGAGATACTGATGAAAGGAGGCTGCAACAGAGGAGCCAAAGTCAGGGCGGAGCTTGGAGAAGATGCTGGTTACGCAACGGTTGGATGAAGCTTCCACCTCTGAGCCGAAGCTTCTGAAGCTCTGAGAACCTCCATCACCTCACCTTTGGTCCATCTGGGTTTGGCGGGACTCTGAGAAGGGTCAAAGGTCATCGCAGCTGCATGGGGAGCAGGATCTGATTTGTGATGGTCTGAAAGATGGAATCAAGCTGCTGCCGTATTTCATCTTTGTCAGCCTGGACCCTGAACACCTACCCCTGATGCCTGACCCCTGAATACCTAACAAAGAGACAGCTACCAGAGAAGAAAGGAGTTTTCATGGTCTCCTGCTCCTCCAAATCTCTTCTGCTAGCACGCTATCTTGCTCCATGCTGTCCAGACGTCTCAGATGTTTGATGCTGCTCTTCTCAAACCTGAGGCCACGACTCCTTCACCTCCTTGATACTGACCTCCATCAGTGGTGTCGTTTCTTCTTCTGAGTGTGGCTGCTGGATTGCAATCGCAGCTGAGCCTGAACCATTTCCATGGAGTGGACACCAAGGACGTTAGCTGTCATGCAGCTACGTTCTTCAAGGATGAAGATGTTCTTCTCAGGCTTTCTCGCTGCATCTTCAGCCATCCAGCAGATGACCTCCTTCAGCGGCTGTCAGAGGGAAGCAGCATGCACGGCTGCTGTGGTGACCTCTGGGTTTCTGTCGCGCTCGCTCACCCAGAGGATGTATGGAATGTATGCATAATTCATGATGCTGCTCTTATTTTTAGCTGCTCTGGTTTGTTGTTTGGAGATATTAAACAGGAGCTTCTTTCTACTGAAGCTTCTGCGAGTTTATTTTCCTCCTCTTTCAACTGGAACTACCCACTGGGAGCGTGTGCTGAAGGAGGCGGAGCTTCTCACGCATACATTTTCTCCTCATACATTCTCTCCTGCGAGTTCCCTTCTGCATTTTTAAAGGTCGGACAACCAACACATGAAGCCCAACTGATGTAGCTTCTGCATTCTCCGATATAAAAAAATCAGAAAGAAAGAAGAAGTCTGAACGCTAACCTAGCAGCTAACAAACACTTTTGGACTGGAGAGATATAAATATACTGGAGGAAAGTTCATTTCAGACTGGATTTGATGTTAAACTTCAAAGAGCAATTTTATCTATCAGATCATCAGGTCAGACGGTCAGACTCCACTCCAGCAGGTGGCGCTGTGGCTCCTCCAGCTCTGTTAACTGCCTGACATCCTGACAAGTTCAGCAGCAGATATCTGACAGGAAGAGAAGAAACCAACAGAACAGGTTAAAAAAGAAACAATTCTGAAACAGCATCAGTAATACGCCACCGTCTCCGTTCACCTGCAGAGGAGAAGGCAAAAGAGGAGGATTTTGGAAAGATTCTGAAGTCTGGATGCTTAAAAACCGACGTTAGCTGAGTGTGAGAAGCTGCCTGGTCTGTCTGAGGGCTGACTACCACTCTGGACCTTCTAGACTGTGAGACCTCAGGTCCTGCTGGTCCTGCTGGTCCTGCTGAGGACAGGCGTCTAGCTGTGGTCCTTGTCCCGTCACCCAGAAGTTTGTCTTCTTTTTAAGTGTTTTTTTCATTTATAATCCAAACTCTGTTTGGTGGCTGATGTTCTTCAGACCCTCCGACCAAATGTGTGTAAAACTCCTCAGCGGTGCTGACAGCATCCGCTCAAAGGACCTGAAATGCGTCAGTATGCGTCAGTGAGGGAATGAGCATGCGATGGAAAACTTTGTTGCCATGACAACAGTGTCAGAACGTTTTTCTCCTCTGAAGTAGAAGCCAACGCTGGGCTACAGTTCATTTCCAGGTGCTGGTTTCTTCCTGACTAATGGGCGTTGACCTTCATTTGTCCTTGAGCTCCAGAACCAGCTGACCTCTGGTGGAGCATCTGCTCTGATCAGGACGATCACATAACAGCACCAGTGTTCTCCACCAGTGGTTGGAGGTTGACGCCTGTTTCGAGGCCCCCAGCAGGGCTGTGACAGATGCGGGCTAATGTTTCTGGCTGCTGCAGGACGAGGAGCATGCAGACCACCAGTCCATGAGCTGGAAAGATCAGTCTGAGGAGAACATCGATGCTCTGGCCAAACATCAGGTGTGAAACAAGAGCAGTTTTCCACCCAGAGGTCAGCAAGGGTCATGGAAAACTAGCGCTAATGAACCAGCAGTTGGTAAAAACAGGCTGTACACAGGTCATGTGACAGTTTTTCTATTTGTGACTCAGACTCAAACACCCCGAGCAGCTCAGGCCCTGGATCCCTGGATCCAGGAGGTCAGTTTTCTCTTCTGCCACATCAAAGCCTCATCACAAGCGTTCGTCGTCTTTTATCCAGCCAGGAAACAGGTCGGGTAAACGGCTGCATGTGACAAGGCCTCAGTAAACTCCGAGTGTCCAACAAGCTGCTGCTGAAAGATCTGACCTCTGACCTTTACACCTGAGCTGCTTTGATTACATCATCAGCCTCTGTCAATTAGCCTCTGTCACTTAGCCCAGCAGCAGAGGCCGAGTGTGTGTGTTTTTGCTCCTGCTACACACTGAGCACCAAAACACACATTCTACCAGCAAACTGAAGACATTTGGTTGGTCCTCACAACTTTAAAGGTCTCTTTGATCTTATTGTAGGCTTATTTGTCTCAGACACACTTTATCACAGCTGTGTGTTTATGTGTGTGTGTGTTCATCCGCTGACATCTGGCCTTTCCACCACACCAGATTGGGCTGATTGTGTCTCTGCGATACGTGTGTGACCATCTGTGGCGCTTGTGGACGTACAGTCGCTAACAAACACCGTGCGTGCACCAGGGCCCCCGTGTCCAGCCATGCATGCAGGTATGCGAGGCGTGCACGTGAAACTCTGAGGCAGGACGGCCAGCTGCTGCTGCGTCTCAGACCTGACTGATGAGCTTAGAGGGTGAAAGCGTTGAGCTCAGTGTTGAGACGCGTCCACCACAGCACGCCGCACCGCATTTTCACTGTTGCTGCGGTGTCGGAGATTACTGCTTTGAAGCGCGGGACTAAATACCCCTGCATTACTGTCTGAAATACAGAGCTAAAAATCCAAGATTATACTTCTGTGAAATAAAGCTTTGGGCCTAATCCATCCCTCAGTCTTGTCTCTAGCTGCGCGCGATGGCTAACCCACTTCTGATGGCTGTTGTTGGGAAAAGCTGCTTTCTGACTGGTCAGTCATGCGATGAGGTCGTGGTTGCGGTCTGCTGAGCTGACCTATATTTGGCTGCATGTTCCAGGCGCCAGCAGACGCTCTCACGCCTGCGGACCCAGCCGGAGATGCTACCTTGTTAGCGAAGGAGAAACCAATTTTCCTCTCCTGGTTGCAGGTTTGCAGCAACAAACATGCAACGTGCCGTCGTCTAACGCTGCACCAGGAGAGCAGGAGACGCTGAGGAGGACAGGGTGGGCGGAGCCACTGGGCTCAGGTGTGCTTGCCCCACACAGGTCCAGAGGCAGCCAGCACGTTGGTCCGCCTTCGGCTGTGTGCTGTCTGATGAAGCAGAAGGCGGGAGGAAAAAATGAGGACAAACTGGCCAGGGGAAGAGAAGTAGGCGGGAAGAGGGAGGAGGGAGCGAGCCGAAAGAGGGAGGGGAGGATGAAAAAGTGATGAAGTCTCACCAGAAAGGTGCAGCTCATGAAAAATGGAGCTGAAAACCAGTCACAGGTGAGAGAAGAGGGTGAAGAGCCGGATGGGGGCCATGCAAAGGCCGCTCAGCCGCATCAGCAGCTGCAGTGACCATTGTTGCCTAGCAGCACGCAGGAGCAGCGCTTTCCTCCCAGTCCCCCCAGCACCACCACTACCCCTGTCTCAATGCCTTTCCATTCCTCTGTCTCCATTTCCCCCCTCATCTTTCCAGTCTGTGTGTATGTGCGTGTATGCGTGTGTGTGTGTGTGTGTGTGTGTGTGTGTGTGTGTGTGTGTGTGTGTGTGTGTGTGCGTGTGTGCGTGTGCGTGTGCGTGTGCGTGTGTACTGATTCAAGACGTACCATTAACCGCTCACAAGCAGCGAGGCTCCATCTTTGCATGTTGTTGCTGTGAAACGTACGAGGTGAAGGTGTGACTTCCTTCATCCAGAGTCAACCTCTTCTTCTTCTGCTGTTTCAGGTGTTTCAGGAGGTATGCCTGTGCCCGAGGTGGCGTCTGACACCGCCAGTGCCGCCGCCATGTTGAGCCCGGTCCTCAATGCCTCCAACGGAGACGAGTCTGAAACCACCTCCGCCATCCTCGCCTCCGTCAAAGAACAGGTGTGTGAGCCTGCGTGTGTGTGAGAAAGAGAGACAACCATCTTAGCTAGCATGCTACATCAGTTCATACTGATCTGGGTTCAGGCCCAGTCTGAGGTCTGCAGCTGCTTCCTCCTAGTTCAGGTGCTTTTTTGACTGACAGGAACAGTCTGAACAGACGCACAGACAGACACCTTCCTACAGTCCAGTCCTGGTTCTGGTGTCAAACCCGCCCTGGTTCTGGTTGTTTGCACTGAAAGATCTTGTAGTTGTAGGTTGTCTTGGATGAAGCCGTCCTTGGTCAACGTGGCCAAGATGTTTAATCCAGGTTAGAAGAACCACCTTTGCAGATTAACCTCAGTCAAACTAAAACTTTGTAGGCGATAAGCTAAAGCATGAATTCTCCAGAGGTTCCTGCTCCGGAGGCTCCTGCTCTGAAGGTTCCTGCTCCAGAGGTTCCTGCTCTAAAGGTTCCTGCTCTGAAGGTTCCTGCTTCAGCAGTCCCTGCTCTGAAGGTTCCTGCTCCAGAGGTTCCTGCTCTAAAGGTTCCTGCTCTGAAGGTTCCTGCTTCAGCAGTCCCTGCTCTAAAGGTTCCTGCTCTGAAGGTTCATGCTCCAGAGGTTCCTGCTCAGGAAGTTCCTGTTCCGCCCCTCCCACAGACGCTGGATTACCGTATTTTCATGTTTAATCTCCTCCAACAAGAAGATTTGGTTGTTGACAGGAAGTGGGATGAGCCGTGACGTCAGCGTCTCCCCCAGTCTAGATGGTTCTTCTGAGGTTCCCTGCTGTTCAGGAGCAGCGCCGTTGCCATGGATACAACCCTGCTGTACCTGTGAAGAGCTCTGCCTCCCGTCACTGCTGCACCCTGGCTGGTTCGGGTTGGAGGCACTGGTGGGCGGAGCCTCAGCTCCCGTCGTCCCTTCCTGTCCGTGTTCTCCCATGTGTCACCTTCTGTCCTGGAACACTTGATCATGGGAGGCGTCCACACGTCTGCCGTCGGTGGAGAGTCGCCATGGAAACGGAAGCCTGTGCTTGATCATCTGAAGTGTTCGCAGGGTTTTCACCAACGGGCTCAGTCCCACCAGAATCAGCACAGCCCACGGCCGGGTTTCACGTCTGCTATTACTGTGTAATAACAGCCTACGGAGGAGGAGTAGACGGTGATAAAGGAGTCAGGCACAGAGTGTAACACCTGTGAGTGCAGTGAGGAGCCATCTCATTCTCTCTGAGCATCGTTATGGATTATTGAAGACTCTGTGTGTGTGTGAATCTAAAGGACGTCACAGTCCTGCAGGCGTTGCAGGATTCCATCACACGCTGTGCTTTTAGCGCTGTCATGCATGAGTTAGCGCCTATCAGGATGTTTGGGATCTTCTACCAGGCTTCAGAGGGAGAAAACCAACATTTCTGCCGACGGTGATTCATCCTGACAACCTGGAACCAGTTTTCAGAAACTTTTTAGTCTGCGTGTGCACGAGCACGGGATGCTAGGCTAATGCTCGTCCTCCGCTCTAGCCAATCAGGGCCGAGTATGCCCTTTAGCTCCACCCAGGAGTCTCTCCCTAGTTCAGGGACTCGGATAGGCCTGTAAAAGGTGTAAAGGGCTCTTGGGGCCGGTTGTGTTGCGGACCTGAAGCCCATCTGCTCCTCTGGTTCTCCGCCCCGGTTCCTGCTGAAGGCACCGGTCCTCTCAGGTTCTGCTGGCTGTGGCGCCTTCACCAGCTCAGAGATGAAGGAGTGAAACCCACAACCTCCAAAGCTCCACCACTGATCCACACGGTGGATGACGACCAACAGCTCCGGCTGGTCGCTGGAGAAGCTGGCTGGCTGCTGCTGCTGCTCCTTCTGCAGCAGCCTTTCCTCTCCTCCCCCTCCCACTTCTTCCGCTCCACTGCTTTATGAGGCATTAATTAGGATGGATTTAGCGGGGCTGCCTCATTAAAATGCCAGAAATACCTGCCTTCAAACCTCCCAACAGAGTCTTCATGAGCGGATCAGATACTGGTTCCTCTGCGTGTGGAGAGGAACTGAGGAGCTTTAGGACGGTTCCTCCGGTGTGAGGTGGTGCTTCTGCTCCAGCTTCTGTCAGCCTGATTGTGGAGCCTTAGCAGCTCCAGAGTTTGGATGTTGGGTCCAGACCTGTGGCCTCCCCATGGTTACCATAGTTACGGTGGTTGGCTGGGGTCAACCCTCCGTCTTCTTCTCTCTGTCTGTGGGACAAGTGGCTGAGCACAGGTGGACACCACAGGGTAGAAGGCCCCCAGAGGACCCGGCGCCAGGGCAAGTCCATCACCTGACCCACTGCTCAGAGGGCAGTCTTTTCCGTTCTGCTCCTGCCTGTTTTTATCTTATTATTGAACCAGCAAACCAGGATTTAAATGGAAAAATAATATTAATTAATACGATATTTAAAAGAATTCATAAGGTATAAATGAGACATATATGAAACATATAATGAGATACATATTAGACATACATGGAACAAATGAGGCACATATGAGATTAACATGAGATACACACAGGAAATAAATGAGATACAAATGGGGATATGTGACATATGTGAAATACACCTTAACATCATTTGATACACATGGGAGGTACATGAGATACAAATGAGATGTATTAGAGAGACACATTAAAGATATATAAGATACACACTATATGAGATACACATAAGACACAGATATGAGAGACAGGTAGATGTGAGGCCTATATGTGATACACATGAGACGTATACGAGCGTCACGCCTGAAGGACCAGCGCAGTCTGAAGGTCAGGTGCAGATTTGTTCAGAATGGAGACCTCTGGATGGAGGGATGAAGCTGCTTCATCTCCTCCCCTGTCCAGCTGATTGCAGTCGCCCGTCGCTCTGCAGCCGTGGAAACGCAAATTTGACTACAACATGAGCAGAAGGTGGAGATTTGCATGTTTGTCAGACGAGAGCTTGAGAGCCGTGGAGGCATCGCGCCTGCCTTCAGAGGAGGAAGAGGAGGCTGGAGGAAGGACCAGGGAGAAACCCGCTGCTCGGACTGATGCGTCTGGGATGTTCTTCAGGACTTCATCTCTTTGATGCTTTTCTCTGATGCTTTGAGGGAACGCGCTCTCAGTGGTTGGAGCTTTAAAGGTGGGTTCTGTGTGAGCGCTGCCTGATTTTGCTGCCTGTTGAGCTGCTGCTGCTGCAGCAGTATCTTGTTGCTCCTGTCAGACTGGAGCAGAGTTGGTGCCGAAGACGAGGTCGGGATTCATTCTTCCACCTGTCTGCTGGAATCTGAGCTCTGTGTGTGTGTGTGTGTGTGTGTGTGTGTGTGTGTGTGTGTTCTTTTCCGATTCTCCAGCCAGCCTCCCCCCGCTCCCTGCTGACGCTTGTGTGATGGTGGGCGGGGCTGCTGGGGGCAGATGGTCATGTGAAAGAAAGAGAGGGAGGGGGAGTAGAGCGAGAGAGGTAAAGAGCCAGTGGCGAGCGGCGGGCTTTTCTGCAGGGTCAGTGGGTGGGAGGGCCCATTGCGATGCAACGTTGCATAAATAATGCCACGGGGCTTCCAATGCTGGGTTGCCATGGCGACCTTTGTGCTTCGTTGAACACTATGTGAGAGAGACAAGGAGACTGAGAGAGAGAGAGAGAGAGAGAGAGAGAGAGAGAGAGTCAGCTCAAGTGACACTTGTAGTCTCTCGATCAGTTTGCGTGCGAGGCCGGACACACGAGTGTCTGCAGGACGGAGACAGAGACGTTTCTGCTGCCGGAGACGGTTGTTCTGCTCCCACCATGAAGCATGGTCCACGGGAAGGTACGTCAGGCCCTGCTGCTCCTTCTTCCTCTTTTCTCCCACTTTCCTCAGCAGGTTTCTGGCTCTTGGCTCCGAAATGGAGGGAGAGAAGAAGAAGCCTGGTGGGGGTGCAGGGATGGAGGGGGAGGGGGAGGGGAGGGTAGTGTTTAATAGGACGGACTTATTCCCCCAGCAGAAGTTTGTCCTCTTGCAGGTCCGAGAGAACTTTCCAACTTCTTTTCCAACCGGTTAAACTCGTTTTTTCCCTGTCAGAAGTTCCGGTTGGAGTTTTTCCTGCTCTGAGGGGCTCCGGAAGAGCCCACAGAGCCTGCAAACGTCCCTGTGGTGCACGCTGCTGGTGCCAGAGGCTGCTGCATCACACGTGGGTCCAGCCTGGTTGTTTAGACAAGGCTGGGAACTGCCTGACACACTCACTCTGTGCACGTGGCCTCATGATAGCGGGAACGGCTGGAGGAGCCTCCGGCATCCGTGTCCGAGCTCCCATGATGCTCTGCTCCGGACACACGCGCTGAGTGCCGCTATAAATAATGCAGAAAAATGCATGATTCCTCTAAGCCTGAAGTGTGTGTGTGTGTGTGTGTGTGTGTGTGTGTGTGTGTGTGTGTGTGTGTGTGTGTGTGTGGTGTGTGTGTGGTGTGTGTGTGCGTATTATTACTTTTCCAGCTAAAAGGGATCCCAGATCACATGGCCTGAGTGATCTTCAGGTTGTTGTTTTGTTGTGTTTTACTTGTTTTTCTTGGCTGACTCTATGATAACGGTTGTGTGTGTGTGTGTGTGTGTGTGTGTGTGTGTGTGTGTGTGTGTGTGACCCACTAAGCCTTTTGTTTTGCTAATTCCCTCTCAGAATCCTCCCCTCTGTCTGAGCATGAATGAATGAGTGATCTCCTCGAGGCCTCTGGAGGACTCATTGTGACCCATACGCACACACCGATCTTAAACCAGCTGTGTGTGTCCACACACACACCGTGTGACACGGACAGGTTGCCGTCTGTCATGGCTGTGCTCAGGTTCTCGCCCAGCATGCTCCTCTCTGCCCTCCTCCACCTGCTGACCTCAGAGTGTCCGACTGTCTCCTCCTCATCCCTCTGGACACAATAACCCACTTCTAAAGCAATAAAACTGACTGTTGTCGTCTTTCAGGAACAGGCAGCCATGGTGCCCTGACGGTGTGGGGATCTCACCTGACCGTTGTGTGTTTGTGCGTCTGCAGGAGCTGCAGTTTGAACGTCTGACCAGGGAGCTGGAGGCTGAACGACAGATCGTTGCCAGTCAGCTGGAGAGATGCAAGCTGGGCTCTGAGACCGGAAGCATGACCAGCATCAGGTGTGTGTGTGTGTGTGTGTGTGTGTGTGTGTGCGTCAGTCACTCTTTAACTAGAATCGTTTTTCTCTGGTTTGAAAAGCAGCAGGAGCTGATGAGCAGGTGGATGTGTTACTACACGTGTAGTAACCACTCAGCTGATTTCTGGCCTCTCGGACTAACGGATATTTCATCCCTGAGGTTTCATAATCTGTAAAGGAGGTTTTTGTTCTGAAACACGGAAATCTTCAGAACTCCAGCTCAGACGTGATTTCCAGGAATGGAGCTGCAGAGGTCTGGATGACCAGCTGAGGGTCTGAACAAAGGCTAAAAACCAGTCTGAAAACCAGTCTAACCAAAGGCTAAAAACCAGTCTACAACTTACTGACAGGAGAAAGTTGTCATTGGGGCCAAGTTCTCCGGTTCTCCAGGGGGGGTTAGTTCAAAGGAAACATGTGACGGCTTAGTCTGGGTCAGAGCGGCTCCAAACCCAGCACAGATGCAGTCAGTTCTGTCTGGTTCTACCCAGAAGGGTTTGGAATTCTGCTGACAGTGAATGGAAGGTTCTTCTGCAGAGGTTCCTCCTCCCTGGTCTCCTCAAGCTCAGAAGCCTGTCCTGCCGTTACAAACTTAGCATGTTCTGCTGAAACATGAGGAAAGCCCACAGACGTCTGGTGGGGGGAGTCCCTCAAACTGCTTCACTAAAGGAGCCACCAAGGCCATTCCAGGCTCCTTGAGGTCAACGTTTCCTTGGCTCTGACAGTGACGCTGCAGAAACGAGGGTGATCTACAGGTTCCAGAGGAGAGGAGCTAGTGGCTGCTGGCAGCTCAGCAGTCTGGCTCCTGTGCGTGAGAGTGGAGGTGCTAATGAGCTCCTCACTCCTGCTTTTGTTTCCAGTTTTTAATCAGGCACCACAGGTCAGCAGGTCTGCTGCGACATATGCTGCTAACTGCGGCTGATTTATCGCCTCGCTTCCATCCGCTCTGCGTGTGTGTGTGTGTGTGTGTTTCTGTGCGCATGCATGCAGTGGCTACATTGCTAGCGTTAGCCACGGTGCTCCTGCTGGGGCCTATAGTGGTTGCAGAGCAAGCATTAGCTTTCATCTAATGAGGAACGTGTTGAGTCAAAGTTTCTCAGACAATCATCTGCTTCTGCCCCACCCTAAACTCCTAAACCCGCCCACATGCTGCACAGTCGCCAGCAAGTCATCTGATGGAGGGAACGATGGTTGTGCAGACCAGGAGAAACTGGTCAGGGAGGCTTCCTGGAGGCTCCTGCAACCTCTGAGGAGCAGGAAGAGCTGGCTGTTGGGACGGCAACACCAAAGAAGAAATAAAACACTGGAGTCTGTCCAGATGGGGGGAGAGGTTCTCTGGTCTGAGGAGCCCAAGTTTGAACATTGAATATGATTCCAGAAGTTTGATAGAACCTCTGCTCATCGACCAGCCAAAAGAAGGGGAAATTCACCTTCTTCTGGACAAGTGACTTGTGGTCACGCTAATACACAAGTAATTTTATAGTTTCGGCAACAGTCCACAAATAACAGTCACCTGGTGACTGACGGTTGCTAGGCTGCAGCAGGATCTACTCAGCCAGGTGTGGTTCCCGCGTGGAGCTGCAGCGACTCCTTCAGCATTTCAACTGGGCTAACCTGCTGCTGTGTTCTGGGATGTGAAGCTAGCTCTCGTAAAGACCGGTGCAAGTTGGCACGCTAATGTCAGCAGGAGGGGTTTGAACTGTGTGCGTGTACTGGAGTACTGGAGTACTGGAGTACTGGAGTACTGCAGTACTGGAGTACTTCAGAAGAACACAGCTGGATTAGCAGCTGTGTGCTAGAGCGTTAGCGCCGACACACAGAGCTTCAGATCAAAGATGATGTCATGAACAATCACTGATTGAGCTCCGGGGCTCAATGTGTTTGTCTTTGCTTCAGTGTTGCTGTTGCTAGGTAACAGATGCTGACGTTGCTAAGCCTGGTGTGTGTGTAGATACGGGTAGCAGGATTCTGATTTCTGTCATGCAGAAATTCATCTCTGCCTTTTCGTCTTTACAGTTTCATTTTACAGGAATGTTCTGATTGTTGCTGCTAATCAGCGTGTGTGTGTGTGTGTGTGTGTGTGTGTGTGTGTGTGTGTGTGTGTGTGTGTGTGTGTGTGTGTGTGTGGCCATACAAACAGACACTAAGACTCAGCGTCTGGTCAAGACTGACTCCAGACCAGACGCTCTTAATAAGCCTAACATCTGCCAGGCTCAGTCTGTCACGCCCAGTGTGTGTGTGTGTGTGTGTGTGTGTGTGTGTGTACTAAATTTAGTCTAGTAAGAACAGCCGTCTGCGGCTAAATCGATTTGCTGCTACAAAGCAGACAGAATTGACAGTTTTACCAGAATGAAACCCTTCTCAGACACACACACACACACACACTCTGGATCAAAGGTCCCAGAGCTAAGGGAGCGGCTGATGCCTGTGTGACTCCATCAGTGACAGGTTTCCATCTCAGCAGAGCAGGTGGAACCTGGCTGATGTCTGAGCTTCATCAAAGCTCCTGCAGGCAAAGGTCAGAGTGGCGATGACCTTTGAACCCCACATCTGGAGCAGCTGCAGTCCTGAGAGGAGAGACCTGGTCTGGTCGGCTGTGTGGACTCTTCTCCAGGCGCCTGAGCCCAGAGCAGGACCGCTGCCAGCTGGCACACACCGGTCACACACTCCCGTCAAAAACACACACCTAACACAGCCAAATGAGCTGCTGAGTGAACACCGTCAGTCACCTGATGGTCAGTCACCTGAGGATCAGTCACCTGATGGTCAGTCACCCGAGGATCAGTCACCTGATGGTCAGTCACCTGATGGTCAGTCACCTGAGGATCAGTCACCTGATGGTCAGTCACCCGAGGATCAGTCATCTGATGGTCAGTCACCTGATGGTCAGTCACCTGATGGTCAGTCACCTGCAGCCCAGATCTTTAGCCCTAATAGCTCCAGACTGAGGCAGGAGAGTCTGGCAGCATCAGGGTGATATATCGACACACTACTGTGTTTGTGTGTGTGTGTGTGTGTGTGTGTGTGTGTGTGTGTGTGTGCGTGTGTGTGTGTGAGACAGAGAGAGAGAGAGAGAGAGAGAGAGAGGGAGCACATCGATCAGCAGTTATTTGCAGTCTTTCAGTCTTTCAGTCCAGACTGGAAGCCATCGCTGAGGCTCCAGCTCAAACCTGACCAACTGCTCAAAAAACAGACAAAACTGATAAAAGTTCTACACACGTGCACAAACGTGCATGAACGCAATAAACCTCACTTTCTGCCCGTCTGACCTCACGTCTGGCGTGATGGCTCCGTGCACCAGCCTGAAGATTATGTCACAGCGATGCGTCATCACGGACACGCAACCCAGATCAGGTGATTACGAGTGGAGCTGGACCAGGGAATTCCCTGCTCTTCTCTGTGTGTGACTGTGTGTGTGTGTGTGTGCAGGCAGGCAGCGCGTCTGCGGTTGAACTTTGGCCCTGAGCCGACCTCCAGGAAGCGTCCTGGCAGGTGGGCGTTGCCACTGTGCTCTAAGCGGTTGTTGCAGACGCCTAGACAGAAGCTGGGCCCTGGAGCGGAGCCCTGCGCCTGCTGAGCGCCTGTTGGCTCCGCTGAGCATCGTCTGGTTGCAGAACCACAGACGGGCAGAAGCAGCACTGACTGGCTGCTGCTTGTGGGCCTGGAGGTCAAGGAGCTGAAAAGCTTCAAAACAACCAAGAAATCAGTGTAAAACTGCTTTTCCTGATGGTGGAGGAGCTTCACAGACAGACGTGAGCTCCTCCTGTCAAGTCAAGTCAAGTCAGGTGAGCTTTATTGTCATTTTGGAACATATCTAGCTGGTGCGATACATATTGAAAACGAAACAACGTTTCTCCAGGACCTGGTGCTGGTAGGACAACACAAAAGGGGCACAAAAAGGACAGCAGGGCTACACAGAGACAGCATGGGTCACGTACAACAGTGCAACACGACATGTAACAACATGCAACAGGACAGGTACATGGATGGGCAGAAATAAAGAGTAGGGTAGGGTGAAATAAAGTGGAGTGAAGTGCAGGCTACAGTGCAAATGTTCCGCAGATGTTGCGCAGAGTTAGTGAGGTAATCACAGTAAAGTAAAGTGCCAGTGCATTTGTAACATTGTAAACTTAGTACACATTATACCCAGTAGTAGTATTAAGGCAGCATAGGATGATTTGTGCAAACCTTTATCTCTAAAACCAGAACATTAGCAGCAGAATTAAATAATAAATAAATAAATATTTTTGTGTAGTGGCGTGTTGGTCACCGGGGTTCGTGTTTGTAGTCTGTGTGCGTTCAGATCCTTCCGTTGAGGAGCCTGATGGCCTGTGGAAAGAAGCTGTTAGTCAGTCTGGTTGCGGGCCCGAATGCTTCGGTACCTTTTCCCAGATGGCAGGAGGGTGAAGAGGGTGTGTGAGGGGTGTGAGGGGTCGGCCACGATGCTGGTGGCCTTACGGGTGCAGCGTGTGGTGTAGATGTCCACCAGGGGGGTTAGAGAGACACCGATGATCTTTTCTGCTGTCCTCCACTATCCTCTGGAGGGTCTTGCGGTCCGCCATGGTGCAGTTCCCAAACCAGACGGTGATGCAGCTGCTCAGGATGCTCTCGATGGTCCCCCTGTAGAAGGTGGTGAGGATGGGGGGAGGAAGATGGGCTTTCCTCAGCCTCCGTAGGAAGTAGAGGCGCTGCTGGGCTTTCCTGCTGGTTTTAGTGGTGTTGAGAGACCAGGTGAGGTTCTCCTCCAGATGGACACCAAGGAATTTGGTGTCCTTGACGATCTCCACGGAGGAGCCGTTGATGGTCAGTGGAGGATGTTCTCCCGGTGCTCTCCTGAAGTCAACGATCATCTCCTTGGTCTTGTGGACGTTCAGGGACAGGTTGTTGGCTTCACACCAAGCAGTCAGCTGTTGGACCTCCTCTCTGTATGCTGACTCGTCGTTCTTGCTGATGAGACCCACCACGGTCGTGTCATCGGCCAACTTGATGATGTGGTTGGAGCTGTGCGTTGCTGCACAGTCGTGAGTCAGCAGTGTGAACAGCAGGGGGCTGAGGACGCAGCCCTGGGGGGCCCCGGTGCTCAGCGTGGTGGTGCTGGAGGTGCTGTTCCCGATTCGGACTGACTGAGGTCTCCCGGTCAGAAAGTCCAGAATCCAGTTGCAGAGGGAGGTGTTTAGTCCGAGCAGGCTTAGCTTCTCCATGAGGTGCTGGGGGATGATTGTGTTGAATGCTGAGCTGAAGTCGATGAACAGCATTCGAACATACGTGTCCTTGTTCTCCAGGTGTGTGAGGGCCAGGTGGACGGCTGTGGAGATGGCGTCGTCCGTGGAGCGGTTCGGACGATACGCAAACTGTAGTGGGTCTAGTGAGGGTGGAAGTTGGTTTTTGATCTGCCTCAAGACGAGCCTCTTAAAGCACTTCATCACGATGGGTGTGAGTGCGATGGGGCGGTAGTCGTTGAGGCAGGAGACTGAGGACTTCTTCGGTACGGGGACGACGGTGGTCGTTTTGAGGCAGGTTGGAACGACGGCGCTGCTCAGAGACATGTTGAAGATGTTGGTGGAAACATCCGTTAGTTGTTCTGCACATTCTCTGAGCACTTTGCCAGGGATGTTCTGGCCCAGCAGACTTCCGTGGGTTGACTCCGCGTAGGGTTCGCCTCACGTCAGCAGTGGTCAAGCAGATCACCTGGTCGTCGGGAGGAGGGGTGGTCTTCCTTGCCGTGACGTTGTTCTGTGCCTCGAAGCGAGCGTAGAATTTGTTCAGTGCATCTGGGAGGGAGGCGTCACTTCTACAGGCCGATGCAGACACATGAGCGAAGGCCTGTGTGAATGTTTTATCCTGCGGCCCTGGAGATGACGAACCATCCGAGGCCTCTCGGGTCTGGTTTTACTGGCTGCATTTTCCATCTCAGCATTTGAAAAACTACATTTGGGCCACTTTAATGCCGAGACTGCGTGTTAAGAGCAGCGAGAAGTGAAGCTGTCATCAGTCCACCAGCCTGACAACAGCCTGACAACAGCCGCAGAGTGGTGACAGTCAACCATCCACTGCTCTCTACCTTTGTCTGATGTGTTGACACTCAGGCTCTTAACATACTTAATGTGAGTGTGTGTGTGTTGTTTGGTCTTATATGGCCTGATTATTAGAACAGCCGCAGAGGGGGGACAGACACCCACCCACCGCGCGTCTCCCTTTTTCTAGGGGTTTACACACAGACGCGTTACACACATAAAGAGAGAGAGAGAGATATGTTTGGTCGTTTTGTGCCCGAGTATTGAGGCGTCTTTTCGTACGAGGGTCCACTTCCACTATGCGCGTTGCTTTTTCTCACACCCCCCTACACACACACACACACACACACACACGCACACACACACGCACACACACACACACACACATACACACACACACACACACACACAGACACACACACACACACACACACACACAGACACACACACACAGACACAGACACACACACACACACACACACACACACACACAGAAAGCTAAAGCAATCAGTAGGCTGATTAAACGGAGCAGCTCGGTGACCACAGGAAGCTAATAGCCGTAAACGCTTGTGCTCAACTTGAAAGGGTTCACATCAAAGGCCAAACAAGAAGTTGACCATTGCTCTGTCCATAAGGAGACATTGCTGTGGGTCACATGTGGGGAGTGCTCGGGTCATCTTTGAACGTGGTCGTGCACCTTGGGAAGGCTGAGCACCAGAGGGGAAACCCCAGGCTAGCTCTTCTTCTCAGAGAGCTCCAGCGCTGTTACCCCAC
This sequence comes from Tetraodon nigroviridis, assembly GCA_000180735.1. Taxonomy (NCBI): domain Eukaryota; kingdom Metazoa; phylum Chordata; class Actinopteri; order Tetraodontiformes; family Tetraodontidae; genus Tetraodon; species Tetraodon nigroviridis. Next base: position 52,743 of record CAAE01015024.1, on the reverse strand, counting down.
ATCTGGACCCCAACGGACCAGCTGTCCAAAGGCCTCGTCCCCAGACGAGTGTGTCCCTGGTGAAGCAGCAGCTCTCTGCAGTCTCACACACTTTGCCTAAACGAACCGCGTCATTAGCTGGCGCTGACTCATCCTCCGTGTGCCAGGACCAACTCCTGTGGTGACGTTAGCCGATAACACACACGTACTCTGGATCAAATATAGATCTGGACAGATCTAAAAATATCTGTCTGCTTCAGGTGCCTGCTGGGAGCAGAGAGAAAGTAGAGCAGGCCTTGAGACGAAACCAGTAGGAAAAAGAAGACGAAGGAGGAGAAAAAACACTTTTCAGCATCTGTCCATTCCTGCTGGTGGTCACATCCTCTGCACATGAAGACATGTGGCAAACATGTAGGACATCCCAGAACCAAGGCAGGAGCTCTTACACAACCACTCCAGACTGGAGAATCTGGAAAAGGATGGAAGGATGCTGAGGAGAGAACCACCAGGGGGGAGGTCCAGAAGGAGACCTGAGACTGGACAAGTAGGAGGAGGAGGAGGAGGAGGAGGAGGAGGAACAGGAGGGTTCTCAGGGGGAAAAAAAAAAAAAAAAAACAGGGGAGAAGAGTTCTGTCAAGCTCCTTCCTCACTGCATGTTTGGTCTGCGTTTTCTTTTGTTCGTGGACCCTTTTCCAGTTGTTCTCAGCATGTGTGAGAGGACCAGGCTCTCCGTCTGGAGCCTCTCAAACGGTTCCCTTTTCCAATTGGTATTCTGTCGGTTTGATAGGGCTTTTATCCTCAAGGCCTTGAAGATTTAAACCAAACCTCAGGGCCTGACTTTGGAATTACCACATAAAAGACGGGAGAAGGTTGAGAGCAGAGTTGCTCCTGTTATTTGCAGCTGGAGCGGGGCATTCTGGGTAGAAGGAGGCAGAGGCTTGTTTCTGACTGCGTCCTGTCCTCTGTCTCTTACAGTTCTGCAGATGAGAAATTTCGCTGGAACAACCAAGGTAACTTCACTCACTCACACACACACACACACACACACACACACACACACACACACACTCTCCTGTCTCCCACATGGACCTTCTCTGTCCTGGTGGAGGTCAGTGATCAGTGTGAGCCGTTTAGATGATTTGAAGTGTAATGAAGGCTTCTTCTGGCCTCGCCAGCCTGTCCTCTGCAGGACGGTCACTCGCGTATCTGCTCCTCTTCCTCGTTGGTGTTTCAAGGAGGCCTGAGGGATTATTTAGCTGACGTCAACCAGAATATGAATCAAAGATCTGTGACAGTGAAGAGCAACCGCTCCTCCAGCAGAGCCAGCTCCAGGTTTTAGTCCCCTGAGGTCTTCAGTAGCTCATCAGTAGGTCCTCCTGGTTCTGTTGTGATGAAGAAAGAGAAGCCAGCGTGGTAACTGGTGTGAATGGAAGTCACTGGGAAGCCTCCAGTGGGACCAGTATCAGGCTGGGTTTGCAGAAGCCCACTACTGGAGTCCTTTCCTCTCCAGCTTAACCACCTTCTGCCACCAAGGTGGTGCCACCTGCAGTTTTCAGTTATTAGATCAGAGTTGGTGCCGCAGAGATCATTTTGGAGCTGCTTTTCTCAAGTGGAACTTCAGGAAAATCACCATGGAAACGCTGTGCACGTGTGTTTTTACTGCACTGAGCTCAGAGAAAGAGCAGATGCTTTTCACTCACGCTGCCTGGACTTTGTCTTGGATGTGATGCAGATGGACAGAAGGACATCGAGGAGGAGCTGACCACAGGCCTGGAGCTGGTGGACTCCTGCATCCGGTCCCTCCAGGAATCCGGCATCCTGGACCCACAGGACATTTCTACTGGAGACAGTAAGAGCGCGTCCTCCTTAACGTACACCAACAATTACATCATTGCATGAGGACCAACCTGAAGGGGACATGGAGGACGTTCCCAAACGCTGGTCCAGCACGTCCTGCTGCAGTCTGCTTGTCTTTCCGTATGTTTCATCAGTGTTTCGTCAGCTGTCGCTAACAGATGAACCTCGAACTGATTCATTCAGACATCTGCCGTCAGAGGAGATCTGGTTCTCACCAGATCGATGTGCGTCTGTGTGCGTCTGTGTGTGTCTGTGTCAACTTCAGGACCAGTTCAGCAGCCTGGATGGCTGAAGGTTTGATTCCAGTGACTGCTCATTTCTTCTGAAGAGCAGCTGGGACTCTACGTGTGAATGGGTGAATGCCACAGACAGGAAGAGAGGGATGAATCCATGAATACAGTTTACTGGTATTATGTCCATCCAAAAGACAGAAATACAATATTTTAAAGAACCATACATCATTCTCAAAACGGCCCTTAGCTTAAGGTAATTAATGTTTGTGTCCAGCCGGCCTGCTGGTGTGACTTTTGAATACAAGTAAGTGTTTAATGAGCTCTTCCCCACTCACTCACACACACACACACACACACACACACACACACACACACACACACACACACACACACGTCCAGATAACCACATCTGTTGTGTCTTTGACCCCGTGTGGGGAGACATGCTGGAGTTTGATGTGTTAATCCCTCCTCACCAAGGTGTCAGCCAGCCTGCTGTTCACACACACACACACACACACACACACACTCCCTGCCTGACTATGGACAGCTGTGAAATGCAGAGAAATGTATATGTGGAAGACAGTGATTTATGATTTAGTCAATATAGTTGTGATGCAGTGTGTGCGTGTGTGTGTGTGTGTGTGTGTGTGTGTGTGTGTGTGTGTGTGTGTGTGTTTGCGTTAGTGTGTGTGTGTGTGTGCGTGCGTGTGTTACTCCCCTGCAGGTAAACAGCATCTGTCTGAAAATGTGAAGTTGGTTTTTGCCTCAAACTCAGTTGAAATGTATCCCAAGTTCCAGATGTGCTGTCGAACCAACTGGTGTTTGCAGCCTGTTTGTAGAGAGTTACAGAAGAAACACACACAGGCAAAATTCATACAAGCGTGAAAACAAGTTTTATACACATATGAGGAGAAAAGAGCACACATCGAGAGAGAGAGAGAGAGAGAGAGAGAGAGACAGATGGATCTGCTCTTGCACAAATTCATGCAATACCAACATACTTACACAATGTGCATGTTTGTGTGGCAAAAAAGCCATTTGTGTGTGTGTGTGTGTGTGTGTGTGTGTGTGTGTGTGTGTGTGTATGTGTGTGTATTAGAGTGTGCATTCCTCTGGTGGCTTGTTAAAAATAGAGAGCTCATGAAATATTAAAAATGTGTCAATAGAAAATGTCATTTATGATGCAGGAGAATAGGCCACTATGCTACCGTGTGTGTGTGTGTGTGTGTGTGTGAGAGAGAGAGAGAGAGAGAGAGAGAGAGAGTAGTGAGCACAAACAGGTCCATCTAAGCTAAGTGAGCAGTGGTGTTCTTGTCCACACAGCGAGGACTTTCTAAAGATAGAAAGTTTGTGTGTGTGTGTGTGTGTGTGTGTGTGTGTGTGTGTGTGTGTGTGTGTGTGTTTGTGTGTGTTTTGATTCTGATTCTACTGTGTATACATCTTGCTGAGGACCATCAGCAGAGATGCAGCAGCATCGATCACTCAAGATTTGGTGTGCTGACCCATGTGACGGGTTAACGCGTCGCTAAACCAGGGAAGTACCAAGCAAACTAGCAAGCACCTTAGCTGTTATCCCACTTGAGGTAGAGCCCCGACCGGCTGATCCAGA
>CAAE01015024.1:31951-48915 GCA_000180735.1 Tetraodon nigroviridis | reverse complement strand
ATCCACTTATCCTCCTAATCAGGCTCTTGGATCTGTCTACCTATATAGTCGGATGTTTGTGTCTCATGAATCTATCCACTTATCTTTCTAATCTATCTATCGGATCTGTCTATCTATCTATCTATCCATCCATCTATCTACCTATCTATCTATCTATCTATCCATCTTTCCATCTATCTATCTATCTATCTATCTATCTATCCATCTATCTATCTATCTATCTATCTATCTATCTATCTATCTATCTATCTATCTATCTATCTATCCATCTATCATCTATCCATCTATCTATCTATCTATCTATCTATCTATCTATCTATCTATCTATCTATCTATCTATCTATCTATAGTCACATCCATACATGTAACATGTAATGTCTTTAGTCATTTTCCCTGTTGCTTCCCCTCACTGGTTGGACTGGTTTTCCTCTGCTTTCTGCTTGATTTCCAGGATGTTCTTGTTGTCAGGGCTGGCTTTTAGCTGCAGAATGCTAAAGGGGGCAGTGGTCCTGGACCCTCTTCAGAGAACTCAGAAACACTTTTGGGTCGCTGCTGCTGAATTAAACACTCAAATAAAAAATGGATGGCAGTGGAGGACGAGTGGGAGTGGGCAGCAGAGGTGGGACAGAGGACGGAAGAGTGGAGACGCAGCAGAGCAAGCCTTTTAGATGGAGGTCACAAACAGAGGCGCCGGCCGGGGAGCTTGAGGAAGAGTGGAATAACAGTGAGCAGAAAAAAGCAAATTGCTGTCAAGACTGCCATTTGCTTTTCCTCTGAGTTCTATTTTGAATCCTTTTATCCACTTTTCCTCCGTTCCACGGTCTGCAGAGTGGGACGGTTGTAGAGTAGGTCCTCACCTCCATTGTGAAACAAGTGGAAGTGCTTTCTGGTCAACAGAGGTCACATGTTCACACGTTCACGCCTTCTTCTTCTTCTTATCTAAATCTCTCCTTCTGAGAGTCGGTGACTCTCACTCCTCCGTATTTTCTTCAGGACAAGGACTCCTCTCCCAGAGTGTGCTCAACAACCAGGAAGCCTTTACGGCTGGTTACCATAGTAACCCCGGACTGGACTCAGCCACTGGCCGCGGTGGGCAAGTTGGGGCTGTTCACATCTACAACCAGGTAGGAACCACATGCAGAACAACCTCAGGGCTGCTCTAGCGCCCCTGCTGGTGGGCTCAGGATCACAGGTTCCTGTAGCTCCAGATGTTGGCCAGACTGGAGCTGCAGGACTTTACACCTTTAACGCTTCCCTCCGTCACCTGTAGGTGGCGGCCAGCCGTGCAGCGTCCCAGTTAGCGGGGGCAGACTCTCCGTCCCAGGCCCAGAGGGACCCATTTGCCCAGCAGACACATGGCAACACATTCCACATGTCCTCTGAAGGTGGCCCCGCCCCCTCTGAAGTGCCCATGTACTATTCCTGCGCCACGTTACCTGCGCAGGTGAAAAGAGTGGCAGTTGGGAGGGATCACTGGTGCAGAATGTTCAGTTTAAAACTCTTGGTCTCCTCCGCTGCAGCGTCTGAGCTCCCCTCTGCAGGCGATGGGCTCCCCCACCAAGCTGCAGCGCCTGGGCTCGCTGTCCTCCGACATTCCCAGCTACGCCACGCTACAGCGTGTTTCCTCGCCCAAACAGTCACCCAGTCGCCTCGCCAAGTCCTACAGGTCGGTCCAGCTTCGTACAACTTGTTGCTGAAGTTCTGCTGCCCACTGTTGTATCAAAGAGTGGGATAATTAGGTGCCCAGAAGAAAAGGACCTGCTTTGACTGGACTCTTTGGTTTAGCCGGGCTCACTCGGAGTTTTAACCAAACCCAACAAAGAATCAGGCTTTTAATTTGAAAAGCCAGTTTTCGGTCTGAGTGTTTCTGCCTTTTATTCCCCTCTTTCTTCAGCACCTCGTCTCCTATCAACACAGCGGCGTCAGGTGCTGGCTCCTCCTCCCCCCTCCCCATGGCAGCCTCCCCGGGGGGGAACCACTCCTCCTCGCCCATCCACCAGCTGAGCTCGGTGGTGGGCAGCTATGCCACCCTCTCCCCCACCAAGCGTATGCTGCACCACATCGGAGCAGACAGCTACAAGATCTCCCACGAGCTCTATGCCAACGCCACGCTGAAGAGGCCCGGGAGCCTGGCAGGTAGAGCTCACGCCACCCGTCTCCTCTGGCCTCCATGGAGACATCTCAGTCGGTCAAACATCACCAAATGCTGCTATCAGAGAGGACAGTCAGACTACAACCGTTACCATGACAACCAGCACTCCTGGAGAAGGATGTCGGGGCCTTTTTGGTGTTTTTAAAAGCTGCGTGGTGCTGTCTGTGTGTTTCAGGCTCCAGAGGCTCCTACAGCAGCCAGCACAGCCACAGTCACCTGGGCTCCGAGCTGCGGCCCCTCCAGTCCCCTGAACACCACATCGACCCCATCTACGAAGACCGCGTCTACACCAAAAGCAACCTCAGAGGACAAGGTGAGCTGAGCAGGCAGCTGAGAGGACAAGAGAGAGCCTGTTTTCCAGGGATGGAGGAGACGTGGAGGGAATAATAATAATAAGGATACTATCATCGGAGGGGGGGGGGGGGGGTCTCCGCACTTTAGAGAAAGACTCTAAATGTGGAAATGTTGAAACGGTCCAGGCTTATAAATAGCTCCTGTGTGCTGTCAGTGACCAAGCGGACAGTCTAAATTTAAAACATCAGTGAGTGAAGAGACATCAGAGGAAGTGATGAGCGTGAACTTCCAGACAGATCAGAACCTCCTCAGGTTGTCCTGGTGCTGCCCAACTTACCAGAGCATGAAGTGAAGCCAGTCAGGGTCTCCACGGCAACCCCAGGCAGTCCGCTAACAAACTAGTTTCAAGGCTGGAACATAATCTGTCAATCCCAGATGGGAACTGGGCTGTTGCACGTAGGGGAGCAGAGAGTAGACGCACGTGACCTGACCTGGCACGTGCACGTCCTCAGGCCGCGTCCGTCCTGCTGCTGAACGGACGGACAGACTGGCTCTGGTTTCACCATCGTTCCTCCTCCCTCACGTGCATGTTTCTGCGCTCTGAGTCCGTGCGCGCCCCTCAGACACCTTCACCTTTGTGTTGAACTGAGCTCTGCTCCAGCGGGGGGTGGGGGGTGGGGGCGCACCAGCAGGACCAGCTGCAGAAACGTGTTCCACCCGTCGGCTTGGCTGCGGTTTTAGTTTCTGCATGGTTGTTTCACCACTTCTTCCCTTCTTTTTTCTTTCTTTTTTCTTTCTCCTGTGCCGTTGCTGCGTCCGCCGTTTTGCTTCTCTTCCTCTCCTTGTCTTCTTTGCGTCTTGGCTCCCTCAAACACATCAATCCCAGTAGCCAACCAGTTGTACCAGGAAGTCCTGAACTATCTGCTCTGTCCCTACGCTCCTCTTCCTGCTTTAGCCCCGCCCTCCCCCGGTGTCGACCCCATCCCCCTGCAGAGAACTGGAAGCCAGAGTGCCACGGGCACCTTCCAGAGAGGAAGCTTTGCCACCGGAGCGGGCCCAGGTGACTACGCTAACCCATACCGAACTCTGCACTTCTGTCCATCCACCGAGTCGCCTTACAGCAAATCCGGGCCTGCGCTGCCCCCGGAGGCCACCCTGGGCCGGTCTCCGTCAGTGGACAGCATCCAGAAGGACCCCAGGTGAGGAAAGAGCCAGTCTGTGGTCACCTCGTCACCCTCACTGAATGTGCTGATCCACCACATTCCTCATGATAAACCACCCCACCTTCAGGGTGGCGCTGCTTCCAGGGCGTGGTTCGCCTCAATCCAGCGTACGCCAGAGACATAGGCTAACCTACAGGTGGAGACACAACCCGCTCTGTTCTCATGCTAGCTTGAGGGGGAATCCTTCTCGGCTGTTCTCCATCCTTCTGACCTGAATGCACCACGTGGTGGAGCAGCTTTAGACGCCCTGAGCTCCGTCAGGTTCTGTCTGAAAGCTCTGCATCGCCTCATCCTCGCAGTGGCTCCACCCTGCAGGCTGCGTCAGACCTTCCAAGGTCGGAGGTCGTTGCTCACATGTGGAGCTTTGAGGTGCCTTCAAGCACAGACGTTAGCATCAGGAAGGAAGACAGATGCAGAAAGTGTAGGCTAGTTTAAGAGGGAGCTTCAGCTCCAGGGCGACACCACCTGCAGGCATCATCAGGAGCTCCAGCTACGGCTCCACTGTCCCAGGAAAGAAACGGCTGCTTTGATGTTTGAGAATAAAAGCCTCCACCAGGCGCTTTGGCCTTTGACCTTTAAAAGGGCAAAGCCCCTCCAGGATCTAGAACTTTCCTAAAGGTTAATCATCTACTCCTGGGTCTATGACTAACATCTCCTGAACATTCCCTTCACAACATTCCAGCTAACGAGCCATCCTGTCACATGACCTCCCCCCAGGTGACAGGATGACCAGTTTGGCGCTGCAGCTGCCGCCTGCAGTGTCACGTTTGTGTGTGTGTGTGTGTGTAGTTCAGGGACACCTTCTGTCACCATCAGTGTCTCCTCCAGCCACGTCATATCTGTTGCTCCACCCAGCATCTGTGCAGCTCTGCTCACCATCACGTCCAGGTCTTGAGTGCATGAAGGTCCCTCTTCCACCAGCAAACCTCACTGCTTCATAGGCTGAAGGGAGGGTCTTGTCCCAGGCCCCGCCCACTGCTCCCCTGAAGGAAAACGCTCCTGTAGGCGTTGAACTGGTGCTTCTGTCTGCAAATCCCACAAAGGGCCCCGAAGACTGGTAAAGGTGGATGTAGAGAAGGTTTCTGATGCTCCAGAGCCCCATCCTTCCACAGCTCACACACTTCTCCACCACGCACACACACACACACACACACACCACTCCTTCTCGGGTTGGTTGTTGTAGTGGGATTTGCAGAAGATCTCCATGGTGAAGCGTCACCATTCTTCCCACCTTCCATGTCAACAGCATGGACCTGAGCACGTTTCTGGGTTCTTATCTGATTACCCTGCAGATCAAAGTCTGCATCAAAGATACATGAAAGCGATTGACGTGCACACGTCTCATGAACTGAAGGGCCCTCTCTTCACCCGTCCGCCATCCATCCGCCCTTCTGCTCCTGCATGTGGAGAGAAACAGACGCTTTAGACGCCATCTTGGTTTCTGCTGCTCATCACTGATGTGACTGTTAGTGACGTGACTGTGCCAGCAGACAAACAGCTCTCCTCTCTCTGCCTGTCCCCCCTCGACAGGTACGACCCCGAATTCCTTGTGTGGAATCAAAATCAAGCCGAGCAAAGAATGACAAAGTAATGCAAATATTTATTTATCCATATCTTCTGTCTATCTCTCTCTTCCCTTTGTGTCATTCACTGAGTCTTTCCATCACGGGCCCTCACCTCCACCTAAACACACACACACACACACACACACACAATGAAGAAACACACATGTAATTCTCTCCAACACCTGGTAGCCACGGCAACAGACGCGGCCACTCAGCTTTTGTGAAAGAGCTTCTGCTGCTTCCTCACTCTCCGTCTCTTTGGCCGTGTGTCTGTTTGTCCTCCCCGTCTGTGTGTCCTGCTGGTTTCTGCTCATGGATCACGCTCCACTCATCCGCTTGTCTGCTCTTCATTTCCGTTTCTCTTTCACAAGCTGGTGGTATCAATCATCTCGGACTTTAGCAACTTGACTTCACACCCTCCACCCACCTGTGGAGCTAATGAGCTAATAACACTAATAACGTCAGCGCTAGCACATTAGCAAGGTGTCAGTGGTTACCCTTAAAACCGTCACCAATAGATGAGTGTGTAAGACCTCAGCAGATCCAGCACTGGGCCCAGATCCATGTGTGTGTGTGTGTTCTTGTACATGCTGCACTATGAGGACCAAACGATGCATGGAACTAAAACAGTGAGGACATCATTTTCAAAGAGGACATTTTTTCTGGTTCCAGTTAGTTTAAGGTCAAGGTCAAGGTCAAGGTCAGGGCTTAGGGCTTTAGCAGTGATGTTCAGGTTAGGGGTTAGGGGTGTTCTTGTAGTTTGTGTTTTCTTGCACATTAAATTCTCACTAGAATGGGGTGGAAGAAGAGACATGATCAGATGTGTGTGTGTGTGTGTGTGTGTGTGTGTGTGTGTGTGTGTGTGTGTGTGTGTGTTCTTGTACATGCTGCACGAAACAATACATGTAACTAAAAATGTGAGGACATCATTTTCAAATAGAAGGCTTTTTTTGGTTACAGTTAGTCTGTTCAGTCATTCTGGTAAGTTTAAGGTCAGGGTCCAGGTCAGGGTCAAGGTCAGGATAAGGTCAAGGTCAAGGTCGGGGCTTTATCAGTGATGTTCAGGTTTGGGGGTTTGGGGGTGTTTCCATAGTGTGTGTTTTCCTGCATGTTGAATTCTAGTTTAACACACCAGCAACTATAGTGTCATGTCACTGATGCACACACACACACACACACACACACACACAGTGCTGATTGGTGCTGTTTTACTGTTTAAAAATCATATTATTTGAAATTTAAAATAAGAAAAAAAAAGATACATCCAGGAATCCAGGAACACTCCTTCATCAGTTCATTCTATTGTTTTTTTTTCATTCATTCATAAATCTGTTCAATCATTAATTTATTCATTCATTAATTCCCACGTGAACTGCCAGCTCTGTTAGCTGCCGGCATCAGTTGTGATCAGCTGATGCCCGTGCACGTGTGCGACCCGTAATTAGGCAGCAGAACATCCCCAGAGCAGCCTTTGACCTGCGTGTGCATGTGCAGCGCACGTTCTCTAGCTTCAGAGCCTTTATCTCTAAAGGAACCAGGAGGAAACAGTCAGGGGGCGTCGCCGAAGTGCGGTAAAAACCGTAGACTGTATAGTAAAAAGGGTAAAAATTCCAGTCCCACCCCACTTGTGTGTGTATAAAGACCCCCACAATGTTGCTTTTGTTTAATTTGTGCGTTGTTTTCAATGAAGGAGGCGCAAATATCGGTAAGAGCTGCCGGTACTACGGTACCGTATTATTAATGCACTCATTTGTTTTGGGAGTGAACGGAGTTGTCAGAACGTTGGTTTGTGTTCTATCAATAAAGTTTGGCTGACTTATCTGACTGTTTTTGTTTAGCGCAGCTCCATATAGTGGATGCAGAACGCAGCCCCAGTAGTTTCTGTTCCATGCGCCTTATAACGCAGTGCGCCTTATGGTCGTGAAAATACGGTACTTTATTTATCCCAAACATGAGAGACTCACTAGTTCCTGCAGCAGTCTGCAGAAACACAACAGTATTTACAGCAAGATAATCTAACAGGTGTGTGTGTGTGTGTGTGTGTGTGTGTGTGTTTGTGTGTGTGTGTTTGTGTGTGTGTGTGTGTGTGTGTGTGTGTGTGTGTAGCTGGGTGGCGAATGGAGAAAGTATCTGACATGTCGGCAACAAAAGCAGATTGTCTGGGAGGAGTTCACAGTGATTATTAAATTTAAAAAAAAGTGAAAAAAGAAAAGAAAAACTCTGGCTCCATCCCAGTGGCTCGTTATGAAATTTAGAAACAAAAGCTTTCTAATCCAGGCTCTGTGTGTGTGCGTGCGTGTGTGTGTGTGTGTGTGTGTGTAGGTGTGTAGGTGTGTGTGTGTTAGAAGAAAGCAGACTTGTAGGAGCAGACCTGGTTAGTACTTGAGAGGAGGAAAGCAACGTCACATCCCTCCATTGTTTTAAAGATGTGGTCTCATTTGGGATCTTTCAATCCCTCATCCCTCCATCTCTAATCCCTCCATCCTACATCCCTCCATCCCTCGTATCCAAAGCAGCAACAGGTCAACACGTGTGCTGAAGTTTCTCTGTTGATCACGTGCGTGTCTGCACGTGTGAACCCTGAGCGTGTCCTCAACTGGTGTGTGTGAGTCCTCAGGTCTCCTCAACTGGTGTGTGTGTGTGTGTCCTCAGGTCCTCAACTGGTGTGTGTGTGTGTGTGTGTGTGTGTGTGTCCTCAGGTCCTCAACTGGTGTGTGTGAGTCCTTAGGTCCTCAACTGGTGTGTGTGTGTGTGTGTGTGTCCTCAGGTCCTCAACTGTTGTGTGTGTCCTCAGGTCCTCAACTGGTGTGTGTGTCCTCAGGGAGTTCGGCTGGAGGGACCCGGAGCTGCCAGAGGTGATCCAGATGTTGCAGCATCAGTTCCCGTCGGTCCAGTCCAACGCGGCCGCCTACCTGCAGCACCTCTGCTTCGGAGACAACAAGATCAAAACGGAGGTACTGAGACCTGCTGCAGCTGGCTCCGAGCGCGTGCACGTGTCCACGGGTGTGCACGGAGACAGGGACAGCAGCAGCCAAAGGTGGTCCACACCCCCTCCAGAACCTGCTCTGTTCCCGCTGGTTCTGCCGGTTCTGGTCTGCTTCCATCCTTCACCCCTCTCTTCCAACAGTCGTCACATCCACTCGTCCTCCTGTTTTCTTCCAAACCTTCACTCATTCCTTCCACCATTTCGTCTCTTCAGATCCGGCGACAAGGTGGGATCCAGCTGCTGGTGGACTTGTTGGACCACCGGATGACCGACGTGCACCGTAGCTCATGCGGCGCTCTGAGGAACCTGGTGTACGGCAAAGCTAACGACGACAACAAGATAGCCCTGAAGAACTGCGGCGGTATCCCTGCGCTGGTGCGCCTGCTGCGGAAGACGACCGACGTGGAGATTCGCGAGCTGCTGACAGGTCGCTCTTTCTGCACTATTTGCTTTAATCTTTCCACAGTATTGGCTTTGATCTTCAAAGGCCTGCGCTACTGTTGCTATCTCTAGTTAAACATGCACCCAGTTGTGGCCCTCAGAGGCTCTTTCAAGGCCCTCAAGGTCCTTCCAGGAAATAAGGACATACATTCCAGGTGCTGGGACATTTAGAGCTCTGCTGAGGTGCCGCTGAGCTCGGTAGCGCTTTAATCCTAGCTCTCCTCACTCTGGCCATCAGCGGTTGTGTGTTCACATGCACTCTCCTGTGGTTTCCCTCCCTGGGCGTTGGCAGAGGGGGAGTCTTCATCATCTTCTTCGTCTCTCCGTCATCTTTGCTGCATCAGATAGTTGGAAACTGCAGAAACTTTCAAACGTTTGGGAGCAAAATCAAAGAAAGTCAAAGGAAGGGAGGGACATTTGTGGGACAGCCTCATGAGCGCTGTCAGTGTGCACGTGAGAGTGCGCACGTGCTCAGACTGATGGTTGTAGACTCCAGCCAATCAGAGTGAACCAGCTGTTACTGATCCAAGCATCTGTAACGGACCAGTGGTGGAGCAGGACTGTCTCTGTCTCCTACGTCTCCTCTGTTTGCTTCCTTCCTCGTGTCCTTGTGGACCACCTAACTGTCCATGTCTCCAACCCAGTTGTCCCTCAGCCATTAAAAAGTCCTCATGATTACTCAATTTATGTATTTTCGGCTCTGACAGGCGTGAATCAGAATTAATGGTGTTGAGAACAGTCCTGAGTCTTCTCAGGCTCCTGTGTGTGTGTGTGTGTGTGTGTGTGTGTGTGTGGGAAGGGTTTAGGCTCAGATAGAAATAAAAGGTTTCTGTATGCGGAGAGGGTCTTAAAGAAGATTACCATATAAATTAGAGCAGCGATTCCAGGAGCTCAGAAATCCCTCCGTCACAAATTAATCAGCTGAACGAGCCGCCGGACGCTCGTCTCTCTTTCTAACAGACCCAGAGGAAAAACCGGGCTCACCCTGTCTCTCTACTTCCTTCACCCTCTTCTTTGTTCTCCATCAGCTGGTGCTTCTCTGGAGTTCCTGGGAAGTTTGAGTCTGGATCACAGCTGAAAGTGAAGCTGTTGTTCCAGCTGTCTGGACCCCAGACAGGCAACCTGTCTCTCTCTGTCTCCCTCTCTGTCTCCCTCTCTGTCTCCCTCTCTGTCTGTCTCTCTGTCTGTCTCTCTGTCTCCCTCTCTGTCTCCCTCTCTGTCTCCCTCTCTGTCTGTCTCTCTGTCTCCCTCTCTGTCTGTCTCTCTGTCTGTCTCTCTGTCTGTCTCTCTGTCTCCCTCTCTGTCTCCCTCTCTGTCTGTCTCTCTGTCTGTCTCTCTCTCTGTCTCTCTCTCTGTCTCTCTGTCTCCCTCTCTCTCTGTCTCTCTGTCTGTCTCTCTGTCTGTCTCCCTCTCTGTCTCCCTGTCTGTCTCTCCGTCTGTCTCCCTGTCTGCCTCTCTCTTCTGTCTCTCTCTCTGCCAAGTCTGTCTCCCTCTCTGTCTCTCTCTCTGTCTCCCTCTCTGTCTGTCTCTCTGTCTGTCTCTCTGTCTCCCTCTCTAGTCTCCCTCTCTGTCTCCCTCTCTGTCTGTCTCTCTGTCTGTCTCTCTGTCTGTCTCTCTGTCTCCCTCTCTGTCTCCCTCTCTGTCTCCCTCTCTGTCTCCCTCTCTGTCTGTCTCTCTGTCTCCCTCTCTGTCTCCCTCTCTGTCTCCCTCTCTGTCTCCCTCTCTGTCTATCTCTCTGTCTCCCTCTCTGTCTGTCTCTCTGTCTGCCATCTCTAGTCTGTCATCTCTGTCTCCCATCTCTGTCTCCCATCTCATGTCTCAAAAGTTGGTCAAAGCTGATGTTTCTTGGGAGGATGAGTCCACGTTTGCCGGGATTAGCCGCTCGCTGCTGATCAGGTCACATGTTTTACGCTAGCTGTGCTGGCTTTGCTGCTTCGCCTTGACGCCGTCTCTCTCAGACCTTGACGGGCGGCAGGAGGTGACGATGGCTCCTCCGGTAACTATAGTAACCAGGGTTAGTAACGTCAGCCCTGGATTTGGCCAACCTTGGACTGAAAACCTCAAGGGTTTTTTTTGTGAAGATGTGAGAAAAGAACATGAGGATGAGCATGAGAAAGGGGTGAAAATCAGACATAGATGACATATTCCTTCCCTCCCTCCATCCGACTGCACACACTCGTGATGTAAGGCTGAGGCAATTAGCTGCCTTTGTGTGTGTGCGTGTGTGATCAAAGATAAAGGGGCTCAGCTCTAGAAGATGATGTCATCCCCTGTGCAGGAAAGAGGGATGCTTCCTTCGTTCACAATAAAAGGATGCAGCTGCAGCCTGACGTCATCTGCCATCATCTCATATATTCGTCTCCAACAAATCCAACTCCCAGTGATGCAGCTGTTGCAGCTGATGCAGCCGATGCAGCCGATGCAGCCGATGCAGCCGATGCAGCCGATGCAGCCTTCATGTTGGTTTGAGCTGTGCTTATTACAGCCATGGAACAGTAATACTAACTTCCTGGTTTACACACACCTAAAGGACTGGACAGTTTTCCTAAAAGCCAGTGTGTGTTTGCGGTGTGTAGCGTGCAGCCCACGCAGCACACACACTCCACACGTTTAGCTGAGGTGACAGTCCCAGATAATTGCAGCTCAGCAGCCGTTTGGAAGTCATTTAGACGGCGCGTCGGAGCACAAACACTCAGCTCACTGACACAGAACTTATCTCTGCCAACCAGAGGGGCGGATAAGGAGGCCGTAATTACCTGAGCTGGTGTGTGCAGGGAGAAGACGTAAGGAGGAAACACCTGAGCGCAGATACGATGAAGACAGAGAAACATGTTGGTGTGAGCGTAAACGTGCATCAGGGCCAGAGTTAAAGGTGGAGTGATGGCTTCCAGGTCGGGAGAAGCTGTGTGTGTGTGCGTGTGTGTGTGGGTGGGCGGGTCTGGAGGTGGTGTGAGCTCAGGGATGGTCCTCACGCCAGCCTGGTCTCTGCTGTCCTCCTCAGGTGTTCTGTGGAATCTGTCCTCATGCGACGCTCTGAAGATGCCCATCATCCAGGACGCCCTGGCCGTGCTCACCAACGCCGTGATCATCCCCCACTCAGGATGGGACACCTCCCCACACGCACAAGAAGACCGAAAGTTGCACCTGCACTCGTCCCAGGTCCTCCGCAACGCCACCGGCTGTTTACGGTCAGTATCAGCTCCTGAGCTTCCGTCGTGACGCAGAAGTAACACCCAGAACTCCAGATTCTCAGCTTCTCACCAGAGGAGCATGATGATGACCAGCAGGTATTCAAACCCGAACCCCAGGAGAACCAATAAGAGACAGCTGGGGGAGGAGCCAAGAAATAAAACAAAAAGCAGAAGAGGCGGATTCCAGGAACTTCACAAACGAGAGCAGACACCTCCCCAACTCTGCAAAATTTAAAGACAAGTCTGCAATACTGCTGACCACCTGCTCGCTCGCCCGCTCGCTCTCTTTCATCAGTCTCTGCTTCATCAGTCTCTCCTTCATCTATTCCGTTGCCACCTCTTCTCCAGGCTCTTCCTTCTGTTTCACTCTGTCACATCATCTCTCGCTTCCACTCGTGCACATATTCTGCCTGTTCCTGTTCTCTCCATGTGTCTGTACGTCTGTAGAGCAGGTTACCGTGGGGGCGACAAACACAGTAAATATTCATCGACCACTCTCAAGGTCACAAACTTGGCTAGAGTGTTGCTGATGGTAACAGGAAGAGTTTGGAGGAGTGGCAGCGAAAAGGGGTTCCTTCATGAAGGAGACCCTGAGGTCATTGACGAAAAGGTTCTTGACCTTTGTGACCTTCAGAGCAGAACGTGTTTGGAGAACCAAGCAGTCAACATCGGCAAACACACCAACTCCAGGTGATCATGGCAGAGGCAGCATCAGGCCCTGAGATCCTGGAGGATCGGCTGACTCGACCACCACCTGGGGGGCTGACGATGGACTCGTTTGACCGTGCTTGTTGCTGCCACACGTGCACGTCTCCTGTCTAACGGTCCCGTCTTGTTCTGTTGCAACAGAAATGTGAGCTCTGCTGGAGAGGAGGCTCGGAGGAGGATGAGGGAATGTGAAGGTCTGACAGATGCTCTCCTCTACGTCATCCAGACTGCGCTGGGGAGCAGTGAGATTGACAGCAAGGTGGTGCGCACACACACACACACACACAGTTCTAGGTTGAATCCATGCATCTAATTTCAAAACAGTTCTTTTGTACCTTGGGGTGAAAACAGCTGATGCGCATGTTTCCTCGCTCTCTCTGTCCTCCACCAGACAGTGGAAAACTGTGTGTGTATTCTGAGGAACCTGTCCTACCGCCTGGCTGCAGAGACCTCACACAGCCAGCAGGGGGGCTCTGAGGAGCTGGACGGTCTGCTGTGCGACACTGGTGGAAAGGATGCGGAGAGCTCTGGATGCTGGGGCAAGAAGAAGAAGAAAAAGAAGGGACACGACCAGGTTAGAGTGCTGTCACTTCCTTGTGCACGTTGCTTTGATGGGGATGATGAGCTGGCGTGAACCAGAAGCCTTTTTGCTGCCCTCTCGTGGCCAGCTGCAGTAAGGACATGACAACCATCTTTCGGTACCCTAACCCTTCATGAGGCTGGGACGTCTCCCCTGCTCCTCCTGCAGTGACGTAATCTTGTTTTTCATTTCGCCGTGTTGCCTCCAATGTCCTAGTTCTCTTTCATGTATTTCACTTGCTGTTTGGTAGTGGTTGGCACCCTTCCCACACTCATCCCCTCACCCTCTCACCTCCTACCCACTACTCCGTACCCATTTGCTCTTTTTTCTCCTCATTCTCTCTCCTAATTACTCCACAGTTGATTGACTTCTGCTCTTTTCAACAAGCTTCTCGGTAATCGTCTGCAGCTGCAGCGAGCGGAGACGCGGTGGGGGTGATGGGGTGTGTGCGTGTGGGGGGGGTGAATCTCTTTTCCTGAACATAAAAGCGATAAAGGCACGATGAGTTAATGAGCAGGGCTGTGGAGGGGCTGCAGGAGGGCTGCGGAAGCGCTGTGAGCTCATTTTGGCTGGAGCCTCCTCCAGACCAGCCATCCGCTGGCCCCCAGATCAACCCATTCTCGGGGGCGGCAGGAAGGTTTGGTGCGAGAGCTGAGATGATCACAGCAAGTTCCACCGCAAACCAGAGCAGTCCCGGTGTCCCAGAGCTTTCCCAGCCTCCACCAGCTCCTGCATCTAGAGACTGACCTTCACACTTGATTTCTGTCTGGAACAATTTCACCTCTGCTGCTCCGGATTTGAAAGATGTCTGTGGTGTCCAAGGCAGCACTTCAACAGAGCTGCACTTAAGGCAACGATGAGACTGCAGCACAGAGACAAAGACACAAGTTCTGGAGTTCTGTGGAGCTGGTCTCTCCCACTCTTCTCCCTGGTTCTCCCACTCTTCCTCTCTCCCTCCCATCAGAGAACCTTCCTGGTCTGAACCACCAACAGAAGGAACCAAACTCACTATCAAACTCGAGCACACAGACAGTTAAACCAGGTTTGTCTTCTACGTTTTGTCTCTTGCTCCACAGTGGGACGGCGTCGGCCCCTTTCCTGACCTGGCGGAGCCCCCAAAGGCATCCAGATGTTGTGGCACCCAGCATTGTGAAGCCGTACCTCACGCTGCTGTCCGAGTGCTCCAACCCAGACACCCTGGAGGGGGCAGCCGGGGCTCTGCAGAACCTGGCTGCTGGCAGCTGGAAGGTTGGGATGTTTCTCCCTCGTGGAGTCCTAAACGCCACGATAGCTTAGGAGCACCTAAACAACCTGATGTCAGGGATCTGAGCCCATCAGAACCGAACCTAACCCCAAAATTAAAAGAGGATAAATCTAAGGGATCTTCTTAATTCATCTGTCTGCTCGACACCTGCCTCACATTTAAGAAAGGAGAGCTGGAGTTAGCACTTAGCTAATCAGGCTTCACATGAAGCCGCCACAGCTCAGCAGCAGTTCATGAGGCATCATCTGAGGAGTGATGAGAACTGATGAGAAAGAGACCTGGCTCACGCTGCCTCTCCTCTCTGTCCAGTGGTCGGTCTACATCCGAGCTGCGGTCCGGAAAGAGAAGGGTCTCCCAATCCTGGTGGAGCTGCTGAGGATAGACAACGACCGGGTGGTTTGTGCCGTGGCCACGGCGCTGAGGAACATGGCTCTGGACATCAGGAACAAGGAGCTCATTGGTGAGTCCGCTGCCTGGACACTGAATGGGCGTCACATGCTGTTTGGTGGTTGCAGAGGTCTGCGAATACATGTATGGGGACGTGCACAGAGCTTCCGTGCTTGAGCAGATAAAAGAGCTTCTCTGATTGGTCCATGCTTGATTTCCCCTCAGAGGAAAATTGATGTCTAACAAATCCCTGCAGGTCTCCACAGCAACATGTCTCCCTGCTTTTCCTGACGTTTGGGGATAACGCGTGTGCGTGCATGTGCTGTGCATGTGGCCTACAGTGTGTCTCTGTCATTCACTCCTCCATCATGACTGTGTGCCGACGTGATGCTACGCGTTGCTCCGCTGTCACCCATCTGCTCGCTAACATGATTAAGGTGCGTGAGAGACACAAGGAGTCCTGTAGGTGTCTCCTCTGCGTAGGAGCAGATCAGCCCTGGCTGCATACACCCGTCGGTCGGGAGCCCAGCCCGAGGGTCCTTCTCCTCTGTGTCTGTCGCTATGAGAATATTTGCTGCCTGAATGGAGAATTCAGACCAGCCTGATGTGGGAAAAGCTGTTGGTTTGTGCGGGCAGACTGGAATGAATGTTTTTGTCTCAATCTGCTGGTGCAGTATGATCTGGGATCGCACGCGGCTGCCCCCTACAGGACAAGCATCTCACAAGTGTTTCCAGTCCACCCCGAGGTGTTTTTTAGCATTCTTAGCTGCCTGTGAAGAAGATACCGCTAGTCTTGGCTTTACACACTAAACTCTGATGACCTTACTTCCACAAAGTTCAGCATCTACCGTTTTTCAGGCATCATCTGTGCAAAAAGAGCCCCAACAATTGTGCTGATGTTTTAGCCACATGGAGCAGCTGCCTTCACACATGCACGCAGGCAGTCACCTGAGCTCAGCGCTCACACATGCAGAAGCTCTCCTGCTGTATTACACATGTTCACATCACATTTGGCGCAGATAAACAAATCCTGACATCACTCTCTATCGCACAAACCTCCAGTCACAGCAAGGGTCAAAGGTCAGACTGAACCAACATTTCCCATGAACCCTGAGTGCTGCTGGAGGGCAGCGTGCTCTCCAGCAGCCCCTCTGTCACGCTGGGTGAGGTCCGGCAGAGGGCGTCAGCTCTTCTACCTATCAGTTTTCTACCTCTTTTCTTCCATCAAGTCTGAAATTCTACCGTTGTCACCTGAACCCCTCCCAGGTAAATACGCCATGAGGGACCTGGTGCACCGCCTGCCTGGAGGCAGCAACAACAACAACGGCAGTGGTGGAGGAGGGGGCAACACCAACAGCCTGCTGGGAAAGACCATGTCAGATGACACCATCACAGCTATTCTGCTGCGCCCTGCATGAGGTCATCACCAAGAACATGGAGAACACCAAGGCCCTGAGGGACGCCGGCGGCATCGAGAAGCTCATCAGCATCGCCCGGAGCAAAGGAGACAAGTAAGCCAAGAGTGATGTTAGATGAAACGGGGTCAAAAGGTCAGGAACTGGGTTCGCACTCGATTAGAACCGCCAACCTCCATCCCTGCTCCACCCCACCTGCTGTCCCTGCTGCAGCAGAAGCTTTGCAGAAGCTTTTCAAAGATAAACAACCATTTGTGTGAAAAAACCCTCTTCAGGTGTCTGAAACACTCAAATAATTCACCAGTTAGCTCATTAATGCAGAGATTGGACCGAGCAGTTCTCTGGAATCAAATAATTCTTTGAATCTGACTGTAATTTGTGTTTTACATCTCAGCACAGACACATCCCATAATAATTACATTCCCCTGATGCTAACAAGGTAACAGGGGCCAATTACCTCTGCAGCTGTTAGCCAGGCGTGGGCTGCTCCCATATCAGATGTGCACTGCAAACCCTGCAGGTGGGAAACAACAAGCTTCACATTTAGACGTTTACCTTCCTGCTAATTCGAGCCTGTCGGGACAGTTTGTCCCCACCAGGACATTTCCTCTCCCTGGACGGAAACAACTTCCTGTTTGAGGTTTGGGAACATGTCTGCCGAGTGCAGCCACAGCATCAGCCAGCAGTTGAAACAGGCTGGCGTCTTCCTCCAAACAGGCGCCTTAGGGTGCAGGCGGGGGATGACACCCGGTTCAGCG
>CAAE01015024.1:0-30126 GCA_000180735.1 Tetraodon nigroviridis | reverse complement strand
GGCTGGACGGTCCAGCAGTATCTTCTCAGAAGCTAGAACCTGTCGCTGCTGCTCCTCCACCTCCTCAGCTCCATCCTGCTGCAGCCTCTCATATGTGCTGTTTCCCTGTAGGATGGATATTCCCAGTATCATTTTGTGGGCTCTTCTTCCACAATAGAGAGAGACAGACAGCGTCCTTATTCTTCCTCTCGTACTCCATCTGTCTCTCCAGTACGGACCTCCCCAAACAATCGCTCAGGTGAGTGTTACTCTCCTGTTGTCTTTGGGTTTGTGCTTTGGATTTAATTCACCACACGTCACATTTACACATGTAAGTGTGTAACGTGTGAGACCATGTGCAACTACATGAGCAGGGTGAACAGTGTACGTAATAAAGCTGAACTGCTGATGGTTGTCCCAGAATCAAAATGGTTGAATTCAACTGACAGAAAAAATCTTCTGCTCTCAAAACCATGCAAGAGTACTACAAAGACTTGTTACAGCAAGTACTGAGATTGTTTGGTTTTACTCACGTGAAATATCTGTTAAATATTTGAAATTAAATGTTTACATTCAAGTTTCAAAGAGCTAAACTAATCCAGCCTTGTGTATGTGTGTGTGTGTGGGTGTGTGTGTGTTTGTGTGTGTGTGTGTGTGTTTGTGTGTGTGGTGATTAATAGCCAGTGCCCCTGCTTCACCAAGAGACATGATGGCACTGAAGGAGCGGAAGGCAGAATATGAGACAACTGGCAACGCTAATTACCACAAGGGTGAACATACATCTCGGAAGGACGCTATGACGGGTGGGTACCCCGTGAAGGGGCTGCTCTTCATCCTCCTGAATGAGCTCACATCCACGAGGAGAACCATTCAATGACCTTACTTTAGGGTGAATTGGTTGGTTGGGAAATTTGCCACTGTATAAAACAAATAGAGGACATGTGACCATGTTAACTATGGCACAACAACAACGTTGTGACAGCTATGGTGAAAAAAGTATCTGTTTGTCTGTCTTAAAAATAAAAACAAAAGTAATGGATATGATGCACTGGGAGCTGCACTTCCTGTCAGCTAATGGATCCTGCATGGATCCTAACCCTAACCCTGCTGGACATGATTGGGGTGTTTTGGACCTCAGGTCTCGCATCTTATATTGTTTATATTTCAGTAACATTTAGGTCTGTGTTCATTATTCTTAGTGCTCAACCAGGGTTCCAGAATCAGTGGTACAGGACATCCGACTTATTGGCATCAACCTCCTGTGTCTGCAGGTCAGATTTCTGGTGGATCTTCAACGCTGCAAAGAGGAACTTACGTCTCACCTACCGATGAGCTGAAATATAATCAGGTAGCTCACTCCCCTCAGAGCTGACAGTGATGTTACCCACATCAGTGGTCTGCAAGGAGAGCAGAAAAAGTGAAGATAAAGGTTATTTTTGCTGCTTAAGCTGGATGGAGGGGCTGCATCCCGCCCCAGCTGCCTCTGGGTGAGAGGTGGGAGCAACGTGGAGGGGCCTGCAGCTCAAAACACAGACGCACAACCACTCACACTCACATTCACTTCTAACAGCAACATGAGAGGTTATTACATCTGGCCCGCTGTCCAATCATAAAGATATTTTCTTACTGCAACTTTAGAACTTGTTAATGTGCAGTAGAGTTAAGTTGGAGGCAGCAGAGCAGGTAAGCTCCAGCCGATGCTGAGGCAGAGGCAGAAGATGCTTTCTAGAATTACAGTCCATCCAAATTGCTTTGAAGGCCAGGTGGGGTTTTTAAATCAAATGCAGTTGGTGTTAAAATGATCCGAGTCATTCTGGCAACCGTGGGAACAGAAACTGGGCTTTAGGAAACACGATCATACTTTGGTCTCATCAGGTCTTGAACTTTCTCTCTCAGGTGTCTTCGCAAGGGCTGCCTTCGGAGCCCTACCCTCCATTCCAGAACCCTCCCCCACCTGACAACAGCAACTACGAGGACCAGGCCTACTTTGAGAACCAGATGCATGGCGGAGGGCGCCGCCCCCAAGGAGACCTCAACATGCATTTGCAGGGCCTCAAGTCCACAGGCAACTATGTAGACTTCTACTCAGCCTCACGGCCCTACAGCGAGCTCAACTATGAGACCAGCCACTATCCAGCCTCGCCCGACTCCTGGGTCTAGGAGGAGATGACTGTGGAGGAGAAAACTGGAGAGGATGGACAGCGAAGAGTCGAACTGATGATGTAGAAGCAGGAAGAGAGACAGTTTCCCTCCCTCCTCGTTCGCCCTTATGGGTTCCGAGTAGCATCAACGGTAGCAGAGCAGCAAGGCGAGACGTGTAGAGAAAACCCAAGATATTCGCCTCCTTTGAGACGCAACAGACGTGGCTCAGACTGAGTAGCAGCCATGCATGTGCATGCACACCACCAACACGCACACACTTGTTCTGTCTTTCGTTGGTTAGCAACAGCTAGGAGAAGGTTCGCAAACATGAGCAGCGCTGGTCGTCTGAATGGAGAACTGTGGAGGGAGGAACACGACCATGATGTAGGAGGAGCAGATACAGGAAGGACACTGGAAGCAAAAACTGGATTAGCGCACCCAGGGGAGCCCTCTCTCGCCCTGAGCCCAGGAGAACCTTGTACATATGTAGAGACCCGTTCGGCTTGTAGTGATGTGAAGCACAAGAAGCAGAGCTGTAGGAGCAGTAGGACGTCTGTCACACCAACACGTGTTTGTCTCTGTGGCTTCAGTATGATGTTCCCTCCTCTGTACAAAGGCAAAGGTGACTCATTTGTAAGTCTTTTTTTCTCTGTTTCTACCTTTTTAAGTTCCTGGTTCTGCCTGTGTCGTGTGTTCATGTATGAAGAAGCTTTGTGTCTCGGACCTCTTGCTGCTGGGTGCACCTCTCTTCTTCACCTGAACCCCACAGGAGGCGCGCCTCACACACATCTGACATCTGCAGCCAGATTTAGAAGCTTTTTTCTTCCGCTAAATTCTGGATCTGAGTATTTTCAGTTGAAGCACCAGTTCGGGTAGACGGTGGTGTTCATGTACTCTACGTGCACTGCCCAGCAGGCAGATATCAGCACAGCTGCCAAACTCTCTGAGGCGCTCAAACTGGTTTTTCCTCATCCAAACGCGATCGCCACGTTTGGATTTCCTGGCAGCTCAAGGTCCCTCTCTGTTCCCATCAGCCACCTGGCCTGGGTCAGCTGTGCTCATTGTGTAAATACCTGTGCCAAAGTTTGGTCCTGTCCGGGTTAGCAGAGGGGGCAGAGCACAGGCGGCTGTGAAACGGTTCCTTTTAGCTCTCGGCTCAGTATGGTTGTGCTTTAAGGAAGCGGTCTGTAAATGCTCTGAACTTTTCACAACTGCCCCAGGACTGGGGCAAAAACACCGAAGGAACAGGCAGAACAAGGCTTGCTCCAAAGTTGTACAAAAATCAGTGATTTCTGTGTTGTAAAATAGTCAATGTTTGAAGTACAAAAACTAAGAGACAGTTGGTAATTCTGAGGTCACGGTAGACAAAGCTGTCAAATAGAGTATGGATATATATTATATAAATATAAATATATACTTTTTATGTGCAGATGTGGATGTCACTAATAGCAGCAACATTAAGGAAAACGAATAAATGTAGGCACATCTAGGAATTTTGTTCACATTTTACGTTTTGGTTAACACACAAAAAAGCTGTCGACTTTGTGTAACAATGTTGTTGCTGTGTGGAGTAGAGTAGACTGGGCCCAGGGACACACACCGTCACCACGGAGGTTCTAAAAGGTGCTACATCAGTGAGGAACATTTCCAACATGTCTGTATTTTTAAAAAGTGTGTTTGTCAAACAGCAACTTGAAATTAGCTACGAGAATTCTCCAACTGCTGAAGTGGCGCCCATGAATGCACAAGTATTCCCCGAAATCTGAACTGCAACCTTTACTATTTTTCTTCTTTTTTATAAGACGAGAGACTGAATCTCCCTACACCCCTCTGTTCAGAAGTCAAAGGTCATCTGTTGCTTCAAAGACAGCTATGATGCAAATGGCCAACCTAAACATGGGATGAGAAAGAGGACCGCAGGGGTTCGTTTGAGACACTGACCAGTTGTACGTCCTTGTGATCCTTTAGGCAGACCGTAGGAGCTGTAGGGGGGTAGAATATTGGTATTTTTTGTTGCTAGACCAAACATGTTTTACAAAGAGAATTGTGAGTCTTTCTATTGCCTCAAACAGATTGCAATTGTTCCAAGAATATAAATGGATCATTGACAAAAAAACTGGCTTTGACTGTTTGTTCCAAAGGAACATCTGGAGTGTCACACTGTACCATTCTGACCTGAGTTTTAAATGTGTTTCCGTAGCTCCCAAAAGACATATTTGACTTTTGCACTGTTGGTATTTTAAAAGGCGTATTTGTAACACAACAAAATATTGGGACTTAGGAGCTTTGGCTAAGATATCCTGCAGGTTCTGAGGACTTCTCCTCTGGACCACATACCTTGGAGTCTCATCCAGGCCCAAAAGCCTGTGTGTCCATGGAAGATATACAGAGTAACATTAGAACATAATTAGTGGAAACTACATTTTAGTGAAATATCAGGAAGCCGCTGTCATCACTGAGCTACAGGACCGTTACAGGAGCTGTGCCCGTAAGGTCTGATGTAACGAACTTTTAATCCAACAAACATCTTATATCATCATTTGAGAGATCTAGAGAAGAATAACTTTGCATGGTTTTCTTCCATGTTTTCATCAACATTTTACAGGGGAAGCGTATTTTCTTAGTCCAACAGGGTCCATCGAAACCAGCTCACAGTTCGAATAGCATTAAAGTTACTTCATAACATCCCCTTGGTGATCTCTGTTCTTCTTCTACTGCTTATTTGAGGTCGGGTCACGGGGACAGACTCTAAGCAGGGATGCCCCGACATTCCTCTTCCCAGCGATTTTGTCCAGCTTCTCCGGAGGGATCCCGAGGCGTTACCAGGCCAGCTAAGAGACAGTCCTCCAGGTTGTCCTGCGTCTTCCCTGTTATTTCCTGTTAATGTAAAGGAGGAGGAAGGCCAAGACCTGGTCTGTTTAAAACCTTCTTCTTTTTTCTTTTGGTTTACTGCAGAATTTCATGGTTTTGGATAAAATAAAATAAATAATTTGGACTATGTAAAGTTTTTACAAGATATGTATTGCCACATTTATCACAACCCAATAATTTTATATGTGTAAGCATATAAACTAGAATTACAAAATAGAGAGAGAGAGAGAGAGAGAGAGAGAGAGAGAGAGAGAGAGAGAGAGAGAGAGAGAGAGAGAGAGAAAAACACCTTTCTCCGTTTACTGATGAGAGGAAAGTTGGAGCTAGATCACCTTCGACCTGGTCGTTTTTGTTTCTTCCTTGATTTTACTGTCTGGCTCTGTGCTGCTTTAATGCTTTCATTCTTTTTTTTTTTAGCTAGTTAATTTCTTTATTGTCTTCTTTGGTGGTTGTTTAGCATGTAACTACAGCTTTTGTTCAGCTAACTAAACTAAATTTGCCTTCAGATCAAAACCTTCTCTCTGAGCAATCATTGCATCATATGGAGTCCCACACGGACTGAGAAGGAATATGGAATTGAGAAGGTCTTTGCCGGCAATCTGTTGCAGCCATCCCTTTTCATCCATGTCAGACATTTCTTTCTTAAAAGCTTCTTGGATGCGAATGTCAGATTTTAGCACTTCAGCCTTAAAACTTTTGTCAGCTTTCTGTACGTCACAGTTAAAAGGGAAACTCGTTAATTCTATGTACGTGTCAAATATTCTGCCATCTCCCTGTGACAGAACTTCGTCACTTTTGTTTTTTATGCGTTGATAGTGAATGTCCAACCTGCTAATAAACATCTGGGTCATGCACCAGTTGAATATCGTGATGTCCTCCCTGAGTTGGTGGTCGTCCGCAGGATTGTTGTCTGCTGTTAACCGTTTGTTGTACCTTGGTAAGAAAAACAGATGGAAAAGTCGGACAGGTCAGCCCTGAATTCCAGGCCTAAAGGTAGATGGGCAGAGAGGAGGGACCTAGCAGACCCACCTCTGTAGCTCTTCTTTCATCCTGGCGGGGTTATTTGCGATGTAGGGTACCAGCTGCAGGTATTCGCTGCCTGTGTGGACCTAAGGAGGGTAGGAGCCTCTCGGGTTCTTGACAAACAGACCTGGGATGGGTCCTGACTCCGGCACCCACTCTCCTTTCACCTGTGGCCAGCGTGTCAACGAGCACGGCATGTTTGGCCGTCTCTGCCAAACATGCTCCTCAGCTGCTGCTGGAAGGCTTCCTGCTGGCGGTGCGTCAGGGAGGACTGCACTGCCAGGTAGTGCTTCTTCAGGTGAACTGAGGAGTTGAGGGACAGCATGTTGATGAAGTGAGGGCTCGGCGAGTAGGCTGGGAAGGGGCAGATGCCTCGAGCCACATCCGCCAGGAGGGCGATGTCTTCAACGGGGCAGAAAATGTTCCCCATCTCTGTTTGGAGGTAAATTCCAACCACAGTAGCGTTTCTGTCTAATAAGATGTTTCTAAGCCTGGAAATGAGAGCAGAGCCTGACGTCAGCTCTGACATTAATCATTCACCCGGTTTCCCCGAACACTGCTCATGTCAACGGTTCCAAGAAACGACACTGACATCAAAATTAGAAACCTATCTGTTGATCTATCTATCTATTTAAGAAAGAGAAAAGAGGAGTTGTTCACATATCTCAGGTAAGCACCCAGACCATTAGCATGCTAATGGTCCACCAGGCCTTTATGTTTAAGCTCAGAACTGAAGAAGCTTCCAGAGATGAGAAACGTCTTCTGAACCCAACCAAGTCCTGGTGTTCTCAAACATCCAAGCTTGGACAACAACAACCTGGATGAGTGAGAACCTACATGGACTTGTTTAAGAATGTGTGTATTCCATTTTTTAAAAATAAAAACCGCACACAAACAAGCAAACATACATTTAAATTGGAACTTATCAAGAATCATCTTACGAAAGGGAAACTCAAGCAGTCTGTGTAGGTTCTCAGTCATCCAGGTCATAGTTATCCGAGAAAAGGTTCTGTGTTCATCTGGACTTTTCAATTTTCTTTTTGGAAAACGTTTCTCCTTCTATCCAAAAGGCTTCATCAGTTCTGATCAGGTTAGGTGCAGAGCTAGCAGATATAGCCCTTTTTGGACCATTGGCATGCTAATGTCAACTGCGAGTCTTTACGTTAGTATGCCAGTGGTCTGAATGGATGTCTCGGGGGTCGTTAGCAGGGTCGTTGGCAGAGTCGTTGACTTAGTTTCGGTTTGGCTGTTTTTTCTCAAAAACTCAAGCACCACCACCACCTATGCATGATCCATTCACATGATGAAAGGAGGATTAAAGAGTCTAGGGGTGTTTACCAGGCAGAAGATTCTCAGCTACGGTAACCCCACACACACAGGAACTGTGGTAATAATCAGACCAAAATAACAACAAAAAGAGTACAAAACCATCATCTTTACCAGGTTTGAAGGGAGGGGGCGACACAGCCGTGTGAAGACCTGCTGCTTGGAACTCCTCCAAGCATCAGCTCCTATGCTAACGTTAACCTTTTTTCTCAGAAACCTTTTAGAATAGAATAGAATAGAATAGAATAGAATAGAATAGAGCTTTATTGGTCCCACAGCGGGGAAATTGCACTGTTCCAGCAGCAGAAACGTTGGAGAAAAAGTACGAAAGTGCAGGAAGATTTGTGACACTATGTACACCAATAAATATTATATACAGGATTTACATGGAGTATGGGTGTGAGAGGTATGTACACGTGGTTTGTTAGTCCTTGTGGAGGACCTAGGAAGCAGCATTAAAGAGTCTGATGGCTGTGGGGAGGAAGGACCTGCGGTAGCGCTCCTTCTTGCACTGAGGATGCCTCAGTCTGGAGCTGAAGGAGCTCCTCAGGGTCTCCACAGTGTGGTGTAGGGGGTGGGGAAGGTGTTGCTTCTGATGGACGTCAGCCTGGCCAACGTCCTTCTGTCCGCCACCTCCTCGATGGAGTCCAGGCTGCAGCCCAGGACAGAGGCAGCTCTCTGAACCAGCTTGTTCAGTCTCTTCCTGTCCCTGTCCGTGCTGCCTCCCCCCCAACACGCGATGGCATAGAACACCGCAGAGGCCACCACAGTGTCGTAGAAGGTCCTCAGGAGAGCCCTGCTCACGCCAAAGGACCTCAGTCTCCTCAGCAGGTGCAGGCGACTCTGGCCCTTCTTGATCAGGGCGTTGGTGTTGTGGGACCAGTCCAGTTTATTGTTCAGATGAACACCCAGGTATTTGACCGAGTCCACCAGCTCGATGTCTGACCCCCGGATGTTCAAAGGTGTGTGGGGTGTGGAGGTCCTCCGGAAGTCTATCACCAGTTCCTTTGTTTTGCTGGTGTTAAGAAGAAGGTGGTTCTTCTCACACCATTCGACAAAGTCGGTGATGACTCCTCTGTACTCCAGCTCGTCCCCCCCTGACACGCAGCCAACGATGGCGGTGTCGTCGGAGAACTTCTGGAGGTGGCACCTCTCGGAGTTATACCTGAAATCAGAGGTGTATACTGAGAAGAGGAATGGAGAGAGCACTCTCCCCTGAGGAGCCCCCGTGCTGCACAATACCACCTCTGACAGGCTGTCCTGCAGTCTGACGTACTGGGGCCTGTTGGTGAGGTAGTCTGTGGTCCAGGCCACCAGCTGCTGGTCCACGCCCGCGTCCTCCATCTTCCTGGTAAGGAGAGAGGGCCTGATGGTGTTGAAGGCGCTGGAGAAGTCAAAGAACATGACTCTCACAGTGCCTCCAGAGGCCTCCAGGTGGCGCAGGGCCCAGTGCTGCAGGTAAATCACCGCGTCGTCCACGCCGATGCCTGGACGGTAGGCGAACTGCAGCGGGTCCAGAGCAGAGTCCACCTGGTCGCGGAGGTAGCCGAGGACAATCCTCTCCAGGCTCTTCATCAGGTGGGAGGTCAGGGCCACAGGTCTGTAGTGGCTCGGTTCCCTGGGGTGGGCTGTCTTGGGGACCGGAACCACACACGAGGTCTTCCACAGGGCCGGGACCTTCTCCAGACTTTCTTTAGAAAATGTGTTTGATGCTGTACAGCTGCAGCTATGCAGGAAAAAGTCAATAACCTCTGTAAATATTGCCAAAGTTTGGCTGTTTCCAGCAGGGTCAGCAGCTTTGAAGTATCTTAAACACACACACACACATTTGTCCCATATTAGGGTGACGGTAATCAACATATCCAGGACACAATCAGACACGACTCCATAAACAAGGTGCAATAACAGGAAATGACAAGAAAAGCAGCGGATGCATCAGCAGGTGGTTCTTAACGACGTGAGCCCTAAAGTTCTGCTGGAAAGAACTTTGGGTTGGTTTATTTTCAGATTGTTAAAGGATCATTTCTCGGTCATTCTCCACAGGTAGCAGCTAATTCTTTCTGCAAAAAACACAACAGAAGCTTCACATTCATTCCGTCTTCTCGGCTCACTGATTTCACAGACATGATAGCTGACCAAGTAGGTGATTGTCAGTGAACACACGCCGCTCCCTCAGGCAGAGCATCAGCTCTGGAGATCAGGTGGTACACTCAGGTGCTCGCCGCCACCCACAGGTGACCACAGGAGCAGTGAGATGTGCTCTCCACTGGTGAACCCACACAAGAACATCCAGCACTATCAAAAAAATAAAGACTGGGCTTGTAATCCCTCAGCAGAAAACTGGCTGCACCACACTGCTGCAAACATCTCTCCCGTGGGCTTCACAGACGCCTGGCATCATGTTTTAGAAACACGGCAAAAAAACCTCTAAAATAGAAATTCATGAACTCAACGATGAGACGATCCAGGCAACGCAACGCAAGTTTGGGTTTTCAGGTGGTTTTAGGTTTTTGTTGTCTTACTTTTTGTTTTGTTGGATTGTGTTAGTTTGTGTAGTTGTGTTAAGACAGACACACACAGAAACCAGCTGAGCAACACCCACCTGCAGCTTCGCCCAAGCTGAGATTTGAACCCAAGGCTCCACGTTGGAAGTCAGGGTCTATACCAACCAAACCATCTTCAGTGCTGATAGAAGAAGGAGGAGCAAAGCACCTCCACCTGCAGCAGGTGAACTGAAGCAGGAAGTGATGAGGTCACATGACCAGTGACCTGTTTTTTTGTGACTGTAAGATGTTTATCTGTATTTGTTCTCTCTTGTTACCTAAAATGTTTCACCTTCTATTTAAAAGGCTTCATCATTCACATTATACATCTTGGTGTTTTTTTCTGGTAAATAAACGACCCAGTTGAAAAGCTCCAAAGTCGGGTGTGATTACTTTG
Organism: Tetraodon nigroviridis; assembly: GCA_000180735.1. NCBI lineage: Eukaryota > Metazoa > Chordata > Actinopteri > Tetraodontiformes > Tetraodontidae > Tetraodon > Tetraodon nigroviridis. The sequence goes on along the minus strand of CAAE01015024.1, from coordinate 19,845 downwards.
TCCGGCCGCTAGATGTCGTTTTAAAAATGCCCATATTGGTCGTGTTTACAGCACTAAATTAACATCAATGATTGGAACTCTTTAGACCAAACATGATTTTTTTTTAATGTTTTTTCAGTTAATAATCACACCATCACTCTCTTTTTCGCTAAAATCTAAAACTGAGTTTGGAAGAATAAAAAAGAGCAGTCTCGTAAAGGAGAAAACACATTTAGAAAAAAAAACACAGCAAAGAAGAGCTTTATTCAGCACAAACTGGCTTTGTTGGGAAAACTAACACTTCAAACAGTGAGAGATGATGAGTGGACGAGCTAACATCAGTCCAGATGCTGGTATCAGGACAGAAAAGCTGCATCTCTGCTGGGTAAAGAGCAAACTGGACACCACACACACACACACACACACACACACACACACACACAGTTTATAGGTCCATACACACCCCAAAGGTTGACGAAACAGAACAAACACTCTTTGTCACTACCAGATTTTTTCTAAAGGCTAAAAAACACTAAAACACAATTCAAGATCCTACGTAATATAAACCTGACAGCTTTAAAAGTATCAGAGGGTCAGATGACATCTAAAACCAGACACACTGTGGAACAGGAAGGTCATCTTTTTTTTTTTTTTTTTGAAAAATTGGAGTTTTTTTTCTTGTTTTAGGAGTAAGTAGTACTGTTAAGGTGAGTTTTTTTGGTTGTTGTGGGATAAAAACAAAGTGAAAGAAGAATAAAAGCTACAAAAGAACTGCTGGTAATGAGTTCATTCATGGTGGAACGACTGATTTCTGACTGGAACAAAGCCTGTCACATGTCTGCACAGCCGTTTGGAGGTTTTCTTGATGCAGATTTTGAAGGAGATACTGAAATTTGTGGAAGGAAGGACGGTCTGATGTCAGAAGGCAGAGAAACCAGCAACTGGGGGGAGGAGAAACAACTGATCTCTAAACCTGACCACAGGTGAGTGTAGACAGGAGCAGTGTAGGTGTGTTCACATGTGTTCAGATGTGTGTGCACGTGTGTGTGTGTGTGTGAGAGACCCATGTTTGTCAGCATTCTTCTCTGCTGATGTGTGGTCCTCAGCTCCTCCCTGGATGTGTGTTCCCCACATACGTGTTCTCTATACACAGCACGATGTAGTGGTTGGAGCAGGAGCGGCTGTGCTGCCCTAACAGTCGCCCCGTTTGCAGCAGCGCAGCCTGGCCTGTCACCGCCATGTCGCCTGTTCTCCAGGCCTCACAGTAGTTGGCGGTCAGGCGGATGCCCACAGTACTGGAGCCGTGCCACACCAGCTTCTCAGGCCTGGAGGACAAGGAAGAGGGACTGTGAGTCAAGCTGAGGTCAGAGGTCCTGACGAGGACCAGCGGTTACATATCAGGGGCCGCAGCCTTTACTTTTCAGTTTGATTTAATTCAGTTTCATTTATGTAGCACCTTTTACAAAAAAGTTGTCTCTAGTTGCTTTACAGAGGTGGAAACCCAAAGGCGGGACCCTCGGGTAAGCACAGTGGCAGGAAAAACTCCCTTTAAACAGGAAGAAACCTTGAGCAGGTCCAGGCTTACAAGGAGGAACCTTTCTGCTGACTGGGTGATTTTTTTAATAGGACGCGCAAACATCTTGATTTACAGCATGAATATGAGTGCGAGTCAGGGGACAAAGACACAATAAAGACACACATGTACAATAAAGACACACATGTGCAACAGTAAGACGCATGTGACGTACTTTCAAATGCTAAGCCGAAACTTTAAATGTCACCATTTAAACAAATTCTCTCTCTCTCTCTCTCTCTCTCTCTCTCTCTCTCTTTCTCACCATGCTGGATCAGTCATCACATTGCGTCCATCGAAGGAGTAGATGGGCACAGACGGGTCAAACGTGCCTCCGTTGCCTGAGAAGATGGACATCCAGCTGCTGAACAGCACCTCCCCCTGGCAGAGGGGACACACACGCTTTGGTGGGAAACTGCTCCAGGGACTACCTGCAGAGGCACCGATGAGTCCTCACCCTGAGGTTCACCACTGGCATATCAGTGCGGTCCGCCTTCCTCACAATGGTGGCCAGATCCTGAAGGTGCGAGGAGAGGAAGGCCCTGTAGGTGGAGGTCAGGCCCATGGCCCGGGCCTGCTGGTAGCACTGGAAGTCGGCCCCCCGAATGCCGCGCATGTCCCCTTTCAGCGGATTGTTGAGTGCAACCAAATGCAGCTGGAACAGAGAACGTTTGATCCTGATGGATCCACCTGGAGGGCTGGAGCTGCCCACCGGAGCCCCTGGTCCTGCATCATCAGATATTTATCCCAGCACTGTTCACCTGGCTGTTGGGAGCAGCTCCAAAAGAACCATGATTCAAAAGTGCTCTCTGCTATTTAGAGACGCAGTTGTCTCCTCGTCGGGGAGCATTTTGGATTTAGACCCAATGAGGAGACAAAGGAGCTGCACAAAACTGTGATAGATACTGTGAAGATAAAAGCATCCGGGCCCACCCAGCCTGATGGAGATCCCCAGGCTCTCGAGCACCAGGGAAGGCTGGGGGATGTGGGCGGGTCCTGACTCACCCCAGGTATGGCATGGAAGGTGTGTGGCAGCACGTTGTAGCTGGGCTGATAGCCTCTCCTGGCGTCATGAAGTTCCTGCTTGACCAAGAAGGCGTCCCTCTGTTTCAGATAAAAGAAAAAAAATATGTTTGGCCTCCAGAAAACCTAAAGCTCTGTGGACCCACAGAGGTTCTGTCTTCTCCAGGCTAGCAGCACGTGGACACATGATGACATTCATAAGAAGCTTCTTGCACACCGGAGCCGTAAAGGCTTGATCTTGTTGCTTCCAGACACGTTCTTCTTTGTAAGCACGAGACTGATGAATAAGGGTCACAAACATTTGGAGACTTTGTGGGTGACAGTGTTTGGACCTGGCTGTGGACCCTCTGGGGCTTGTTCCATTCTCCAGCTCTACTGAGCGACTGTGATGCTGCTGAGGTGGGAGGTCCCTGACTGATCAGCTCTCCAAGCTGGAAGAACACAGAGTCTGCCTCAGAGCTGGTCTTCCACCGGGGCCTCCTGAGAGCGGGAGAAACAGCTGACGCACCTGGACTTTGCGCCAGCCGTTGCGGGCTCTCACGTACAGCTCTCCTCCCTTCTCTGCCACGAAGGCCAAGGTTCCTTCAGCCGCTCGGTGGGCGTCTTTGCTCAGAGCCTGGATGGTTTTGTAGTTTGTCACCTGGATCAGTCCACCATCAGTGTCAGTGTCACAGATGAATCTCCTTCACAAACACAGCAGCTTCTCTTACCAGACCACCGTATCCTGGAGAACCTGGAGGGCCAGGAGGGCCTGGGGGGCCTGGAATATTGACAGCTGTCAAAGATAAACCACAAATAACTCATCAGGTCTTGGTGACAGGAAGCTCCCAGGTAACCAAGACGACAGTTCCTCCCCTCATCTACCTGCTCCATATGCAGGTGCAGGCCCAGGCGCTCCAGGAGTCCCAGGGGGCCCCCGAGGACCAGGTCGTCCTAATCCTGGGGAACCAGGTGGGCCAGGAGAACCAACAGGACCTGGAGGACCAACAACCGACTCACCTTTTGGACCCTACACAAAGAAAAACAAAACAACAAAATATGTCAACTCAAGATATTGAGCGTTATTATTACTCATGAAATATTATTACTTACCACAAGTCCTGACCTTCCAGGCAGTCCTGGAGGTCCAGGAGATCCACTGTCCCCCTGCTCTCCCTTCTGGCCTTTGTGTCCCTGATCCCCCTTGGATCCCTGCACCGACAACTGAAATAAGCTGATATTTTACGCTTAAAAACACCAAAGAACATGTGAGAATGTGAGCTGAGCCAGCAGAAGCAGCAGAAGCAGCAGAACCATCCCAGTTCTCTGGTTTCCGCCCCTCTGACCTGAGAATCAGGCTTTCACTGACCTCTGGCTTCCTTTACCTTCAACTTTAACTCACCATGATCCCATCTGCAAAACCTGGTGCAGATAAAGAAAACAGAGTCAGTGAAGGAGGCAGCTTGGTCTTCTCAGGCCTGTGCCTGTCTCACCAGCTGTGCCTGGCTCCCCTGGCAGGCCCACGTCCCCTTTATCCCCTTTAGCTCCCCATGTTCCTGAGCCCTGAACACACACCCGCACACGCACACACACACACACACACACACACACACACACACACACACACACACACACACACATTAGAATACAGCCAGGAGCAGGCAGACGAGCTTCTGCGGACGAGTTAAAACACAGACGTGGTTAAAATGTGGCGGCTGCACTTGACCTCAGGTAGAGGCAGCAACACTGGCTGCTCATGCACAAACACACCTGCACCCACACACACGCTCAGGGTTGTTAGTCCGAATTAGCCCAACTTTTCGGCTGCTTGTTCAGACACATTTTTCGGTTTAACTTGACGGTTTTGTTAACTTTAAATTTCCATGAACTCTTCCATGAACTTTCCCATTTCTTGAGCTGGTAAAAGTGCAGGTGGAACCTGAACTGGTCACATTTGTGTGTCGACACACATGTGAAGAATCTTCCCTGGAGAACATCAGACTCTCCTCAGGAGGATCTTCATATTTTCGCCTTTGAGGCCGCGTCCCTCAGAGGTCAGAGGTCAGAGGCCGTTCTGCTGCGAGAGGAGGACAGTTGGGGACAAGCAGCATTTCAAGGATGTAAACGTGCAGCAGCAGCAGGTTTCCAGTCATCACACAGAACTTTGTGAGGAGCCTGGTGGACCTGAGCTCCACCAGAGACAAGCGTTCATGTGTGATGGCAGCAGGAACCTGCAGACAGTTTTAGGGGAGGAGTCAGGAGGAAGGGGAAGGGCGCCATGCTGCTCCACACACTCCGTCAGACGGTCCCAAGGACCTGTCACACTTACTCCGGCCTGTTTGCAGTGCGGTCTGCGGCGCACGGGGAACACGGTCTTTGAACCAAAGAAAGAGCGGCGGTGTCAGACCTCAGATAGCACCCAAGCTAAAGACCGGTGACCTTTGCAGATGTCTGACACAAGCTGCTGCCCTCACACACTCATCTACCGCTCCTTCATCATCACACACTTTTACATGAACCAGCGTTCAAAATGGACCATGGAAACAAGGTCAAATCCTCGGAATGTAGCTGTCAGGAGCTTTGAAGTTAGCATTCATGGCTATCATGTTAGTACCATGCAGAGAAAAAAAGGTGAAAGCTTACCCCATTTAAATAAACAATCCTCCCAGGAGGTCCAGGAGGACCTGGAGGACCCTGAGGGAACCGAGAGAGTGAGATAAACACAGAGAACTAATGGTAGATGCACCAAGGAAACAAGCTAAGGTGGACAAAAGTCCACTCAGGTGAAGGACACTGATGATGGAAGGAAGAAGAGCTGTCCCGAGGGCCTTCAGCCACAGAGGAACCAACACTGCTGGTCTCTGTGGTGTCCAAAGCTCCAATGACAGAATGATGTCAGCTGTACTTTACCGGAAGCCCCACAGCTTCTCCTCTGTCTCCTTTTCTCCCAGGAAGTCCATGTCGTCCCTGCAGAAAGAACAAAGCACATCAGTACAAACGGTGGCCTCTTCCACCGTGGAACTGGTCCCAGGTGGATCTCAGGGCTCCATCAGCGTCTCCATCACGTCTAACCCCTGACAGCACCAGCAGGTGAACGGATGAACGTTGGACTCACCACCCCAGCACCAACACTACTCACCGGGCGACCGGGAAAACCATATTCTCCTTTCTGTCCAGGTGGTCCGACTGGACCCTTGAATCAACAGAAAAAGCATGTGGACACGTCCTGTATGTCCCCTCAGATACAGCACTTCTGCTTGTTCACATCAAAAACTCACCATAGGTCCATCAGGTCCAGGAAACCCTCGCTCCCCCTGAGAGGTGCAGAGAAGACAGCATTACTGAAATACCTCCCTGAGGAACAAGTAGCCCTGTTAGGGGGTCTGGAGATGTTCCTCGGGATTCTAGAAGTGTTCCTCAGGGTTTTAGAGGTGTTTCTAAGAGGTTTGGGGGTGTCCCCAACTACCAGCCAATGGTTAATGGGTCTTTTGTCTTACCCTAATGCCTTTGGGTCCCTGGGGGCCTCTCGGTGCTGATATGACAGATCCGTCTGCAGCAATGGTCACCCCTGGCTCACCCTTTTCCCCCTTGTAATGAAATACAATTGCAAGAATCAGAATATTTAAAGATGCTTTGTACCTGTCACACCTTTTATCTTGCCTGTTTTTGGTGTAATCCTTACCTTCAACCCTGCTAGCCCCTGCGCGCCTGGAGGGCCCATGTCTCCCTTTGGTCCTCTGGGGCCCTAAAAGAAGACCAAACCCATTACCATGTTCAATAAGGAGAAAAGCCAGAAGAAAAATGTATCCTAGTAAAAATATTCCAAAGAATCCAAATGATGTTAGCATTAGCATTAGCTTTGGCATTGGCAGGTTTTTAAGCCATTCAGCAGATCAAAGTTTAACAGGAAGCTGCTCTTACAGGAAATCCAGGTCTGCCAGGAAAACCTTCAGGTCCCTGCAACAAGCACACACAAATCACAGATAAACACACGCGCACATGTGCACAGCAAGAATTCGTGCACGTGCTCATGCGCATGCACATGCACACAGCTGCAGCCTGTGAAGGAACCCTGGGGGGGTCGTCTGCCTCACCAAGGGTCCTGGTGATCCTCTGAGCTCCGTGAGGTTGAAGATACCAGTTGTGATGTTGGTGAGCAGCTGTTGGCAGAAGATGGAATTAGCCTGTTAGCATTCATGGTTGCTAGTTTTGGTGTTAGGGCACTCACATCTTGCAGGTTGGCCGTTGGTCCAGGAGGTCCAGGAGGTCCTGGTGGTCCAGAAATACTGCGTCCATCTTCACCTCCGTCACCCTTCAGAACATTAAAAGGCCGTTAACGATCCTTTGATCTAAGACAAGAATGTTTGCTTAGAAAATTTATCCATGGAGAAAAGTCTAGAGGATCTGAAGCCATGAGGTCATTTCAATGGAACATCTGAAACAATTAGCAGATTAGGCAGCTACAATCCAAAAACAGCAACAGCAACAATCCTAGAAGCTGAACATGAGGGAGCAGCGCCGCTGGTCCTACCTTTTCTCCTGGACTGCCCTTCTCTCCTTTGGATCCCTGTTTGTGAAAAAAAAAGTCAAAAACACTTGATCACCTGTTGATTTGATTTCCAGCAGGAAGCTTGTAGCTTTGATAAACTAGACCCACAAGGACAAAACATCCTGTTAATGGCGTCATCGTGAAATCCAACCAATCAGCAGCCAATCTGTCAAACTGCTAAAGAATAAAGATGTTTGCTGGTGAACCCTCATCGTGCTTTGCTGCGTGAAGGTTCCATGCCCGTTATCATCTGCAGACATCTGCAGATTTCCAGCTAAAACAGCCACAACTGTGTGAATGAACAACTATACTTACACGTGCACCTGGTAGTCCAGCTGGACCCGCGAGGCCCTCTGGACCTGGATCTCCTGGATCGCCCTGCAAACAAACAAAGACCATGCAGCTAAACCAGATTCAGCTTTAACTGTCTTTGATCCAGAGTTAAAGAAAACTGTATGTAAAACAACTCATTTCTGGGCAGCTGACAGGCCTAAGGCCTAAAGACACACACACACACACACACACACACACACACACACACACACACACACACACACACACACAACCACACACACACACAGATGTGTGCACCTTCACAGAAAGCCCTGGAGCTCCTGGGGCTCCATCTTCACCCTGCAGAAGACACAAGAAAAGGTCTTAAATGGAGCAACACTAATGGAGCTCCCTTCTTCTACAGGAGTGCTAAGATCACACCTATGAACCTTCATCAAAGGTAAGATCTCACCTTTGGTCCCTGGACACCAGGGAGACCTGGAGGACCCTGGGTGGAACCAAATAAACCACATTTACAACATATAAAACCATGTAGCCTTCACAGTCAACCATGCTGTTCTGACCTGTGGGCCTTGGATTCCAGCTTCAGTGGGCGGGTCACTCTTCCCAGAACCCTCCATGTCCTGCATGAATCCGTCATACAGAAAAGTGAAAACTTGTGGCTCCTCATGGGGGCTGTCAGCCCTTTCCTAACCCTCTCAGCTCCAGGGCCAACTGTGCTCACCTCCACAAAGAATTTTGTTGCTGGAGGTCCAGGTAGACCAGGAGGCCCTGGGGGGCCTGGGGGACCTTCTCTCCCTTGTGGACCTGCAGGCCCTGGTGGTCCTTGTATACCTACAGAGCCACTATCACCCTGCAGAGCAATACAAAGAGCTGAGCAACAAACTTTGACTGTTGACACAGGTTCCCCACAATGTTCTTGGCTTCTGGATGACCTTTGGTCCAGACGGCCCAGGTAGACCTTGATCTCCCTGGAAAAGCAACCAAACCCATTATTTCCAGCAAGAGCTAACAGCAGGAGTAAAGGTATTCGACCAAGCCGGGATCCATCTTGATGATTGTACCTTCGCACCCACACTTCCTGGAAGACCCGGAGCTCCAATGTTCCCAGTCGGGCCCTGGAAACACAACGATACACAGGCACGTTTGGATGGAAGCACAGAAAAACAGAGCAGGTTTTGAGTTGCGTTGCTGTTCAGCAACACAGATCAGAAATACAGAAAATAAATACCTGAAGCAAAACAAATCTCAAGCAAACAAGGACAGTGGAAACCTGGTGGGAGCCACAGTCCAGCCCAGAAACCTGAACATGACCCCTGGACATCGGCACACACAAAGACATCGGCATCGGCACTCACAAAGACAAGTTTGTCCCCCTAAACTCCACAAACATGTGAGGTGTCTAGTAAAAGTTGTGCTAGTGAACAAACAGAACCAGGTCTCTTCTGAACATCCTGTCCTTCAGGACCTCAGTCAGGCCACTTCCAGGTTTCCATTCATCTCCTGGAAATGTTGCTCTGAATTAGCAAACTCACTTTTTCAGGTTTTAAGTGAGAATTAACAAAATAAGGCAGAAAGAATCAAATTTTCTGTCTTCAGGCTGAACCCCAGACTGATGAAGAACAAATGACGATCTGACTCTTGACCTCCAGCTCTGAGCACCTTCCATCAACCCAAAGAAGACTGGGGGCTCCAGGCTGGAGGGCTGACTCTGAATCTGAGCTGGTTCTGGTTGGGAGCATCACTCCTGGTCCAGGTTTCCAAAGCCAGCAGGTACCAGCACAACAGGAGGGTCAACACTTGTTTCATCTGATAACTTACTGGAATTCCAGGCTGTCCTGGCAGTCCAGGGGCACCTGTGGGTCCATGAAGGCCTGGAGAAGGTTCAGATGTTGACAGGTTGGGTCCAGGTGGTCCAGGAGGTCCTGGGGGTCCTGGAGGTCCTGGAGGACCCTGATGGAGGAGGAGTGTAAAGTTCTCACAGCGACAACTACTAAAAGCTCTCAGTGTCTCACCCTGACGAGCATAGAGTCACTGTCCACGTCTTCAAATCCAGAACCTAGAGCATCTGCTCCATACTAGGAAACACACATACACACACACACACACACACACACACACACACACACCACACACACACACACACACACACACACACCCACACACACGTCACTAACACACAGAGAAACAGAACCAGCCTATCATCAACACAACCATCAACACACAGCAGAAACCTACAGGGACGCTGCGGGACTGGGGAGGTCCAGGGGGACCAGGCAGGCCAGGAGGGCCTGGTAATCCGGTTCCAGGGTCTCCCTGCAGACAAGGGTGAGAAGAGAAGACAGAATGACCTGTTGTGTCAGATGTTATGGACATGTGTTCCAGCTGCACCTTCTCTCCTTTAGCTCCAGCAAAGCCTGGAAGGCCCTGGTGGCCTCTGGAACCCTGGAGGATGGACAAGACCTAGTCCACTCATGTCTTCTGAAGATGACAGAAGAAGAACCCAGGAGACAGACAACCTACCGGCTCTCCTTTCTCACCCTTGGTTCCCTGTGAAGAGAAGCAGATGTTCGGCTGACAAACAAAGAAGGAGGTGACCTCACGCTTGATGATAAAGGTCACTGATGATACCAGTTCATCCTCCTCTTCACCACCATCATCTTCAAGTCTACCATCACTAAACCACAGAAGCTCTGCCTCTACACCCTCACACACACCTTCTGTCCATCTCTTCCTGGAACACCTGCCACTCCTTGTCCTAGGCCAGGTGCATCGATGGGCCCTGGCGGCCCAGGTGGGCCTCTGGGTCCTGGATCTCCAGGTTCTCCTTTTATCCCGGGTTTAACGTGAGCCTTTGAACCAAACACTGCATTATTTGCACAAGAGGAGGAAGCAGCTGTGCAGCAAATGTGGGCGTCTGAACGTACCTTCCTGGAAGTCTCCCCAGGCTCATCAGGTCTGTGTGGTCCTGTTAGAACATAGAACAGCAGCAGGTTGGTCCACTTATCAGGAGACAACCTCAGTGTCACTGGACCAGACCAGGACGGCCTCAGCAGATGATCCTGGTGCTGCTGCTCTCAGGAGGAACATCTCATCTCTGTCTGAAGCTCTGAGTGTGTGTGTGTGTGTGAGACAGTCAGTAGATCAATCCTCAATGCACAGTTGTGTCCTATGGGCGGAGCCAGGGGACCCAAACCCATGCAGACCCATGTTTTCTCTGCTCAGCTGTATCTCCCACCATCCTTCCAGCAAACATGGACTTCAACCATCATGTCTGACTACAGACACATCTGACCGACTGGCCTGACCTACCACCACTCCTTGGATGTAAAAACATGGTCTTTCCATCCTCCATCTGACTACTGTTACAGTTGCGCTCACCTCGACTCCTCCACAGAACCACCATCAGCCCATCAGGAGTCCGTCTCCATGGCGCTGAGGTTGTTTCTGGATCCCTGTGCAAGCGGGCACCTCAAAACCAACACTTATCCCCCCCGGTGACACAGTCTCCCACTGCCCAGCTCCCACCATCAACATTCCACATCACCCTTACCAAAAATCCCCTTTTAAGTCTTTAAAACACATGGTGAGTTCAGGGAGGGAGTTAAAGGAAGACAGTGGGACTGTGAAAGGTTCAGGGACTGAGAGACCAGACTGGTCCTGACCTTTAGTGTCTTCACTGGCCTCTGTCGAGCTCTGGCGTCCTGAGGACTCGTCCAGCTCCATGTCTGGAGCTTCAGTGGGTGGAGCTCTGACTGGAACACTGTGGTCCTGCTTGAAGAAGTGGACATGTTGAACAACCCCCCCATCATGACTGACCTTCCTCACCACCCTCACCACCCCCATGGTTGAACAGTTCTCTGACTGAATTACTGGATGTTTGTGTTTACTGACACTAGCTTAAATTTGGACCAGAGCTGATTGGCCTGTGGTCAAACACCCACATGTTGACGTCCATGTAAAGACAACATTAAAACGCTGGTCCTCACGCGTCTAAAAGTCTGAAAGTTTCAGATTGTTGAAGACATGAAATTCTCTGTAGTAACAGATTTAATTCCCCTCTTTTTCTCTGGTCTCTTCAAATGACGACAGTTCTGCTCCATGTTTCCCGTATGCCACTGTCACTTCCTGCTCCACCTTAATCCTCTCCGTCCGTATTCATTTCTGTATGATTATTGTTCAAACTGCAGCTGCGTCAGCTTCACACGTCCCAGCAGCTCACCTCGCTTCTCTTCATCACCTCCTCCTCTGTCTCTCTGTCATCCAGGGAACTGTCTCCACTGGTGTATCCTGAGGCCTTCATCCAACACACACACACACACACACACACACACACACACACACACACACACACACACACACACACACGAGAGTCAGGATGGTCTGTACTGTTTTCGCTCAGTAGTGTTATGCGAACTTTGACCGCTAGGGGTGCCGTGGGCCAGTTAAAACTACTAAGCTGCAGTCTGTGTGTCTACTTCAAACATGCAGCAAATGAGTGTGTGTCTGCTGATAACATGCAGGTGTATGTTTCTTACATAGGGATCATCATCCTCACACTGTTCTTCAGCTGCTCTTGGATCATCTTTGATCACCAGCTGCTGGATGGATCCCTGCATGGTCACATGTAAATGAGATCAAATGTCGACAGCACACACGTGGTAGAACTTAGTCTTTTCCTAATTTACAAGCTTAAACACGCCTGAATTCCCGCATGTAAACATGACATCATGTTTTTATGTGTTTTGATCTATAAACAGGTTTTAAGAACATTGAAGTTTTTTCGTGATTTTCATGATTAATATTAATTTGTTGATTGAGATCTATAAACTTTGTCAGGGTTCCATGTTTTCCTTTTCTGCTTGAAGGTTTCCATTGGCCCAGCTGGCCTGCAGTCCTTGATCTGAGGCTACATAAACTTCCTCGTCTCTCCTCCCTCCATCCTCTCCTCCCTTCCACCAGCTCCCAGCCTCCCAGCCCTTTTCAAGCTCTGACCTTCAGGTTTTTATCTGCTGAAGTCTGTAACTCATGACCTGACAGCATCCTTGACTGGTTCTTGTCTTTTGTCACTTTTACCAAAGCTATCAGGTTCTTTTAGTTCCTGTTACCAAGGCAACCATCCCAGCTCATTAAGTTGGTTACATGTCCTACAGTGGGACTGCAGCTTTGGGTGAAGGATCAGCAGCGCTAGGGTTGGTCTACAAAAGGATGGACGTGAGTAGTTTGCTGGCCGGAACAGGAATTTCTTCACCTACCACAAACTTGTCCAGTCCTGCTCCCCCAGCATTCGCCACAAAGAGGCCTGAATTGTGGGAGAAGGCGAGCCGGTGGGGTCCCCGGTGGAACCTGGTCCTGTCAGCCTCCCCACAGTCCATGTAGAGACGCACCTCCTCATGCTCCACCACCAGCTGAGACACATCACAGTCGTCAATGTGGACGTTTGGGAGGGAAACGGGTACAAACATTGAATTTCACAAAATTGGTGCAGACGAAGATGAGCAGAAGTTGTGGGTGATGCGGGCTCTCACGGTGAACCGGGTCCACTGCTCCGTCATGTCAGGGACAGTGAAGGCAGCAGCTTTGCGACTGTGAGATGGCTGCTGTCCCTCAGTGTAGTACAGCAGGATGCTCTGAAGGCCCCCGCGCACGGGCGTGAGGGCCACACCCAACTCCACCACCTTTTGCTGGGCATCAGTGATAGCGAAAAGGACTCCTCCTGTCTGATTGGCTGGGCGCACCTGTGGCAGTGATGGTGACACAAAGCATGAGCCTTGCAGCCATGTAAGGCCAACGTCTTCACCAGCGGCTTACTGTGACGATAATGGCAAAGTCCCGGTAGAACGGCCCTGGAATGAAGGTCTCAGTCAGCCGTCCAATGTTAGCGTGGGGCCCGAAGCTGTACGCTGGGAGGCCCTCGAAGCCGGGAGCGAAGGAGACCGAGGGAGGGAGCGGGACTCCGATCAGCTGCATCAGATCTAGGTGACCTCCTGGACCTCGGTCTGTCAGAAACAAGACGCGTCCATCACAGTAGTTAGGGTTAGCCTAACCCTAACCCTAACTACCACAGACCTCCAGCCAGATGCAAAGCAAGACTTTTCCAAAAGTAGTTCCAAAAACGAGTGACTGCAGATGCGATAATAACCAACAGAGCAGTGGGACAGGAATGACATCATGTGACACCGGAGGACTTTCCTTAACTCAGGATCTTCATCTGGAGCTTCTACATCTCAGCCCACAAGCAACCTCCTGCTGCTGCTTCCAGAAGAAGAGCAGCATCACACTCGTCCTCATGCAGCTTCAATTAGACTCAGGCTCAGACGACGCTGCCTCACATGGACACGACCCCCCCGGAACACAAATATGTGTGCGTGTGTGTGTGTGTGTGTGTGTGTGTGTGTGTGTGTGTGTGTGTGTGTCCTTTCTAATGCCTGCCACAAGCATTCAGCTGGGATAGGAGCAGGCTGACCTCCACCACACCAGAGCCACACTGGACAGGTTCTGTCCTTCAGCAGCCCAACCGGCTAGAGACACCCCTGGTTAGAGAGCTGAATGAGTGTGTGTGTGCGTCTGTGTGTGTGTGTGTGTGTGTCAACCTGTAGAGATTATAGGTTTTTTGGCTGCATGAACTCTAAAATCAAAAAGTCTTACACAATTGTCAAAACCTCACATTCACAAAATAAAACAGTGGAGCAGATATTCATCACTATAAACACAAGCCTCACACACACACACAGACACACACACAATGAAACCCAACACAGCTCACTCACCTTCAACCACAACAGAAGAAGTTAGAGGAAGAACAGTGAGGATGAGAGGAGGACAAGGAGGAGGTGAGAGGAGGAGGAGCTGAAGCAGGAGGAGAAGGTCCTCTGAGAAGAAGAGGACCAAGTCTGACCAATGAAACTCAGGCAGCACTGGTGGACCCTGTCCTGGACCAGAACTGACAGATTCAATATGCAGAGAAACAAACGCTAGTTCCAGTCGTCTGCAGCCTTCATCTGCTTCTGGGTTTGGATTCACCAGTGTTTCAGTGTGAAAGGAGAGTTTTTGAGTTAAATCCAGCTGCTTCAAACAGAGTTAAGCCTAAAGTGTGTGTTTCACGTGGTTACACTGGTTTTTATAAACGTGTCTATAGTTCTGACTTTCATTTTTCACCGGATCTGAGGTCTCCTGCAGATTGTGTGTGTGGTTGTGCAAACTGTGTGTCCTGTTTAGAAAAGCTAAGCCCTGTTTTTAATCGTGCCTGAGCAACCGTAATAAGCAGTCACACAACTTGGATGGAAGCCATCGACACAGAGCAGGAGCATGTTCAGAGCAGTACTGGTGTGACTGGTTTCCAAGGACCCAGCTACTGGTGTGACTGGTTCCCAAGGACACAGTTACTGGTGTGACTGTTTCCCAAGGACCCAGTCTCAGCGTGAAGCAGCCTCTCAGTGAAGGTGTGTGTTCTACTCATTGTTCCAACTCCTCAGCATAACAGTGATCATGTTGGCCTCATGGATTCCTGATCAGCTTAAAAAACCAATATGACCCCCCCATCTGACCTTTCTAATCTACTGTGACACCGCCCCTCCCCCCTCCTTCCTCTAAGCTTGCAGGCTGATTTCTCTGAACTCTCAGAAGTTTACAGCATTGCTCCTCAGCCCCACACACCAGCAGACCCAACAGGAGAGCATCCAGCTCCAGGTAGATGTCATTCCACTGAAACCATGTGACCTGCCCAGTCTCACCAGTCAAGAGGACACCAGGGGCTCTGATGATCCAAATATGAAGCATGTTGCCACCTCAGACTAGGATGGTGGGATGTCTGGAAGATCCACACTGACTTCAACAAGATCACGCAGCAGCTTCTAAGATGGTGCCTCCATCTGTCGGCAGGTTCACCTGGAAGTTCTCGGGTACTCACCAGACCTCCAGTGCTTCAGCGGTTTGTTCTGGGACCTGCCTGCTGCAGGCTGCTCCAGAGTTGATGTCCCAGCACGTACGCTCCCTGAGCCTCCAGGGCTGCGCGTGTGCCCCTCCACAGACTTATCCTCCTCTGAAAACCACTCTGTCGGTTCCTGAGCGATGGGCGGAGAGGTGATGGAGGGAGGCAAAGTGCTTGTTCTAGGGTAGACCCTGAAGAAGTTCCACCACTGGGCTGGAGCTGGACGGGACAGGAATAGGACGAGGGCCAGAGAAAGGTAAAGGGTCGCCATCCTCCTGAGTGGAGGTAGGTCCTGTTGGTGAAGACAGGCTGGACAGGGACGGATGAAAGGGCGGAGAGCTCTGCCAGCTGGAGCTAAACTAATGTGCTCTCTCCGTCCGCCCGTCCGTCTGTCCTGCTGCAGCTTTACTCCACCCTCCTCCCTCTTCACATGCTTGCTGGCTTTTCTGGCTCTTATTGGGACTCCTGACATCTCTCTCCTCCTCCTGCTGCTCCCCCACCTCCTCCCTTAAACACACTTGATTTTCTCCTCCAGAGGGGCAGATCACAGACCTTCTCTCACCACTCATCCCTCTCTCCAGCACGTCGCCTCCAGAATCCCAGCAGCACCTCTGGGCCTCCAACCTCAGCTTGTTTCTTTGACGCAACCTGAACTTTTGATATGAAAATGTCCAAAGCTCTAAAAGGGCTCCGTCCATGCGGCTCTAGCGTGTTGTGAGGCTGCGTTGGGCTGATCAGGGAGAGAGGCCCACACCGCGCTGACAAAGGCCCGTCTGTTCGCCTGAGGCCTCTGAACACTCGCTGAGTTCCAGCAGAAGCTTTGCACGCCGCCTTCCTCGTGTCACCGGGCGGAAACCTGGGACAATTTAGACTCCTGCAAGTGGAAGAGTTTCAGCTCTTTCTCATGGTGATTGGTAGAAATGAGGGCGCAAGGGGAAACACGTTGGCCAATCAGAAGCCTGGGAAGAGCTGTTGATGCTGCTGCTTCCAGCAGAGGTCAAACAATGGTCCTATTGAGGAGCGGAACTGTTTGTTGGGAATAACAAAGTGATGGAGCCGACCTTCAGCCTCAGATCACACTGACGAGGAGATGTTGAACAGATCAGCCAATGAAACCCCAGGAACTCACCAGGATCTAACCAGGAACTCACCGGGATCTAACCAGGAACTCCCCAGGATCTAACCAGGAACTCACCGGGATCTAACCAGGAACTCACCAGGATCTAACCAGGAACTCACCAGGATCTAACCAGGAACTCACCGGGATCTAACCAGGAACTCACCAGGATCTAACCAGGAACTCACCAGGATCTAACCAGGAACTCACTGGGATCTAACCAAGTTTACAGTTCTGTGATGAAAGTCAAAGAATTTGCAAAACAAAAAACGTGGTTCTGAAAGAATGAGAAGATCTGTGATTAGGACACCTGAAAACAATCTGAAAACAGTCACACAATAAATCAGGTCAACAGACATCACTTCTCTAAAGAGATGAAGTAGAGATGAAATATAGGGGAAGGTTTAATCAGATTAAGATGAAGGAGCAAATTACTCCAAAAGGCCATTTAAATGACCAAAAAAAGGCAAAAATGAATAAACAAAGGAAGGAATGAGTGAACGCATTTAGAGCCGAACCAGACTGACAAGGTCATCAAGTGAGAGGTCTGGACTGCTGAAATTTCCCAGGTGAACCTCCAGAATGGACAGAGACCAGAGAGCTCACCAGGCAAGCACCCAGTCACTAGCAATGTGCTAACCAACAAGCTAACCATTTGTGCTGCTTCTTCTTGTTTCAGGGCCAAACTTTGGGAAGGAATGCTTGAACAGGAGGAAAAGCCTGGACTGGTGTCCACTGGAGCAGATGATGGGTTTAAGGTTTAAGGACAGAGGAGGAAAAACCCAATCTGACAGCAGGGCTGATTAGTCACAGGGTGTGGGAGATGGGTTGGGGGCTCCAGGAAGATCTCCCACCACAGTATCCTGAGGAAGTACTGTTCAATTATAGCCCCACTCCTCAAACCACTCAGCCCATCAAAATGCTCAGACCCACCCAGGTCTCCCAGCAGCAGGACCAGAAGGACCAGGACTCAACCAATGACTCAGAGAACCAGCTCCACAGCTCAGGCTGGATACACACACTGATCTGGAGAAGACTACAGTTCTGACGGTAAGGTGAAAGACTTCCAGGACTTATCCAGTCTCAATTGAGCAGTCTAGAGAAATGGTTCAAAGAACCCAGTGGTCACTGACTGAGCCCCAGAGATCCAGAAGGTCAACCATTACTGCATCTCCACCAGTCGGAGACAGAAGCTTCTCCTCAGGCAGACACCTGAAAGCACCTGAAGGTCCCTCAGACTGTGAGGACCAAAATGAACCAGGACTAAACTTCCTGGCCCTTAATTCTACTTTTTCTAGAGGGGAGCTTTCTGATTATTTTCTAATTGTTTTCTCATTGTTTTCCTCAGGTCCAAGGTGGCTGGCTGTCATGGTAGCGCTAATAATTGTCATCTCTCTTCGCTTGTTTGCTTCTGAATATGAAGCTGCTTAAAGAACCAGGCGACTGAAGCTCAGATGAGCCCATCTGAGACCCGAGAGGTGAGGCAGAACCAATATGAGCCTTTTAAGGTTCTGTTGGGCCTCATTTCCATACGATGGCCAGCTTACCATTGAAAATGTAATGCAATTTAAAATCAACAGTCCGTCCACATGTGCCCCTGACAGGCTGGGCAGCGTTCAGAGGGTTGAGGCCAGGATGTCAGGAAAGACGGCTGATGCTACTGAAGGTTAACGTGCAAAACAAAGTGCACTCTTTTGTGCAATAAGCTGCTGAAAAGCTGCTCACATTCTTACAACCTGTTTTTTTCTGTACACACTGACCTCATTTAGGGGCCCCTGGATTCCTGGAAGAGTAACCCTTTCACCCTTCAACCCTCACACTTCCCGCTCTACCTAGCAACCGCTGTAACAATAAAATCTAATTGGTTTACTGTCAAAGCCAATCACACGCCTGTGAATTTATTCACATCAATAACCGCTTAGGTGACTGACTGCCGCAGATGTGTGTCCCTCAGAGAATGGCTAAACAGGCCTTTGAAGTTGTGAGGACCAATCATAATGTCCTCACTTTTGATGTGACTGGAATATTTAAACAGGAAATATAACGATCTGATCTGTCCTGTAAAATAATTGAGCTTTTTCTAGGTCAAAATTTATTGAAAACGCTAGTAATCAAAGATCAGCTTAGAGTCTAGAATGAAGGTGCGCTTCAGTAAGAGGAATCATGGGACTTTCTAAGCCATGCAGGCCCCCCCTTCCCAGGCTCACACCAATGACTCCACCCATTCAGGGTGTTCAGGAGTGAAGGAGCGACCCCTGCTGAAAGAACCGCAGCAGACGCTCAAAGCCTTGCTGACTGACTGAAGACGACTGTTGGCTGACTGACTGAACAGAGCACAGAAATAGCAAACAGCCGGTAAATCCAGGTGTGTCCAGGTGGGGGCGCTGCAGCGCGGAGAAGCGGCTGCCTTCACCACTGTGCAAAAGCTTCCTCTCAGCTTTGTGCGGATGTTCTCTAGAAGACCAGATTGAAGTTGTTGGGTCCAGAACATTTGGTGGAAACTCTGAATGTTCCTGCAGAAAGCCAGACGTTGGCTGATGTGATGGAGGTGTGAAAGAAGGACAGTCACAGGTGTGAGGAGGGTGGTTCTAAAACCTCACAGGCCAGTACTGGGTTTGATGGCCTTCAGCTGGTGTGGAAGCTCCTCCTCACCTGAAGGTGAAGCTATCATCTGACCTGAAGACCCCCGATCTTCCACAGTCACAGGGACAACAGGCGAAGGTCACATGAGTTAACATGTGCTGTGTTTTTGTGTGCTTGAGCGAGACATCAGAGTGCAAACACGTTGCTAATGACGCCAATACCAAGCAGCACGGGCCATGAGCTAGCTTAGCTCTGCCTACAGCTTTTCAGGGTGGGTTTTCCCATCTTTAGGTTTAATTTACATGCTAATAATATTATTTTGGTTATAATTAAACTGTATTATAGCCCAAAAAAAAGGATCACTGAGGCCAAACATCATGAGATGGAAGATGGATGTATAAAAGAGGATACGATGCAAAATTATGAAACATGATAAACATGATATGGATATAACAAAAGTGTGTGTTCCACTTGTTGCCACTGGGGGCAGCAGTGTGTTTGAGACGCAGAGATAAGGAGAGAGAGAGAGAGAGAGAGAGACTGACTGACTGACTGACTGACTGACTGACTGACTGACTGACTGGCTGGTTGACTGGCTGGCTGGCTGTGCAGCAGTATGACCGCTCACACTGCTTGGTGATAAACAGGACACTTCAGGCTCCACGTGGAACCGCTGATTAAAAAACAAACATTCTAGGCACATGTTGACTGTCCCTAGAATATTAATCTATGTCAGTAAAATGAGTTGATCTGAGTTGATCTGAGTTGATCTGAGCTGATCTGAGCTGATCTGAGTTGATCTGAGCTGATCTGAGCTG
>CAAE01015023.1:583397-597460 GCA_000180735.1 Tetraodon nigroviridis | reverse complement strand
ATAGGTGTTAACGTGGACGCTGTTAAATGGGGCGACAGTGACACCCAGTGGTCAGTGATGGGATAACCTTCGTGCCGTCTTCTAAAGTAACTTTTTACACCTTTTTACAAATTTGCCTCTTTTTTGTGTTTTAGCCCAAAGCCTGTGCTCAGCACTGCTCCATGTTTTTGGTGGTGAATGACATCTTCAGGTGAGAGCTGCTGTTTTACCTTTTTGGTGTGCATTTCCAAAAGTACATTCTTGGATATTCACACTGTGTGTGTGTGTGTGTGTGTGTGTGTGTGTGTGTGTGTGTGTGTGTGTGTGTGTGTCACAGGTCCTTCCTTAAGCAGGCTGAAGGGACAGAATCCATTCATTGTCTTATTCACACATTTACCAGGTGTTTCCTGAGGGAACTGGCCCTGGTGCAGCATCAGGTAGTTCTTCATTTTATTTATTTTTAACATCAAGCCAGAATTATTAGTAACATCCATCCATCCATCCATCCATCCATCCATCCATCCATCCATCCATCCATCCATTTATATAATAATAAACAATATATCGCTTTTGTGATGGTTGCGGTTCGTGCTTTGGCCGCTAGGTGGCAGTGCCGCGACGTGTATTCCAGCAGGCCCAGCTTTAATGGCCGTCATGCTGGACTCCACAATATGCACCATTAAACTTTAGTGCCCACTGTAAAGCTATTACTCAACCCCCACATTTATGAAAACATTTTTCATGCTTTTAGAACGTTGGAACATAGTTGTAATTTGCATTTAGGAAGCCCAGTAATAATTGTCATTTCAGAACAGCGTACCTTTGAAAGCCTGGTTCCCACAGTCACCACAGAGCCTGCTGATGCCTCTCCTGACCCTGCCATCAGGTCAGTGTGTGCGTGTAGGTGTCTCTCTGGTACTTTTCACTTTGTCACAAAGCACAAAACCCAGCATTGAGGGGGAATAATTTCTTTCAGGTATTCTTTAACGGTATGTCAACAGGTTTTTCCTGCTTCAGACTGACTGGCTGATTTTTGTGTCTTGTGTCTGGATTTTCTTATCAATTCTAGTTAATGTTTTTTCAGTGCTCAATGTAAACGCTGGCATCTTGTGCAACAGTGGTATATCATTAAAAAGGCTCTTTTAACTACGGAACCAACGAAACCTCACAAGTGCGGATGTATGGGAACCATTAGTGCCGAAGGCTAGTGCAGCAGGTCAGTGCAGGGCCACGGTGGAGCCGCGCTTATCACTGCGCCCAGACTCCACTGTAGACGGAAATGATTTATTGAAAGGGGATGTTTGAAGACGTACTTGAGCCATTGCAGAATGTTGAGTTAATTGTTGTGATGTTGGTGCACTGAAAGGCCTTTCAGAAAGGAAGTGTGGGAATTACCTCACCGTAGGGTGTGTGGCTCAAATTTGCTTTGAAGGGAAATTTGGATCAAGATATGAAACTTTTGGAAATACTGCCTTTGTTCCACTGGACGTGTCAGGTAAACTGGTTTGGAATCTGTGGGAAGAGTTAGGAAAAAAGCACCGATCTCGTACTTTACACGCCCTGGAGCGCAGATAGCAGCTTTAACTGACGAGCTCGGATATCTAATTGCATTACAACTAACCGTAGTTTATCCAGCTTGGATGGACTATCATAGCCACCGAAGAAAACTAACTTGCTGCCTTTTTTTTTTGTGTTTTCACAATCAAGCTGGCAGGATGTCTTTGGAGACTTTTCCGTGTTTTTGGATAGAAATCAGTAAACCTTCTTCTGCTGTCTGGAGCTCCTGGTCCGTGTCAGGCTCCTGACTGGTGTTTATCCCAACCGTCGGGCCGTTAATGCCGTGTGTGCTGATACATGCTCCAAACAGTCGCTGTCTAACCGAATCTGTCACTGCAGAGATGCATCCGGAGGCGTGGAGACATCACCTGAAGTGGCTCAGCGACTCATTAAAGAGAGTGACAGAGGAAGAAGAGGAGGCTGACAGAGACGGGAGCAGAAGCAGCTGCCTAAAGTGAGAAAGGCTTGCAGTGGGAACGTGTTAATGTGTGGATGCTTCTATCAGCATAATGCCTGAGTGGTGATGGATCCAGAGTGGGGCTGCTTTGTCAGACATTTTTACCTGCATCCCTGCAGAGGTCCTGGTGCACCTCATTGCTCCTGTAAGAGCTCATTAAAAGCTATTAGCTGAGGAAAGAGGAAAATGCAGGAAAGCCCAGTTAGAGGGAGAGAAAGAAGAAAACAAAGCATATAAACAGAGGAAGTGGACTGTGGAAGAGGTCAAATTGAGCATGACCATTACGTCCAGGGGAACTTGGAGATCTGGTCAGATAGCCGCTGATGTCCCACAGGTGGGGATAGTGGACCTGATGCCATCCAGCTGCGATCCTAAAGGCGTCCATTATCCACACCGCTGCTCCATTCACCCCCCCTCCCAGCATTCCTCCCAGCTCGGTGGCGGTAACGTTGGATGTTGTGTTGCTGCGGGTGAAGCTGAAGCTGCAGTTTGCATGTGAGAGGCCTGGGGAAGGGAGGCCAATCAGAGCCCTAATGGCGGCATTAGGAGAATCTGAGGAAGATCTTTATCTGCCGTCCAACTGCGGGTCACAGTCTCGTGCAGAAGTCTTCTGATTCAGTTATCAGCATTCAGGTGCAATATTTGCCAAGAAGCAGTTGAAGATGGAAAAGATGTCTAGTGAACTGAAGTTGTAGCAGGTGTGAAACGACTGATATCTCAGATGCCTTCAGATTTTGCATTTTGCTGTCTCCTTTAATGTGGTTTCCCATCCCACACTGGTTTCTGCCGGACCGCCTCCCAGTATTTCACTCCAGGGCTGAATAAATAGAGATAACTGGTCTAAATGCAAATGGACATGGATTATTAAGCAACGTCATTTTATAGAACATTTAGCGGCTTAGTTTAGGTTCTAATTTATACTAAAACAAGATAACAGCTGGTTCGCTCAGTAGTTTTCTTTATTATGAGATGAGTGTGTCGTGGTGAATGGCTGATTTCAGGGGTGTGATTCAGATCGGTGACGAACCTCTCGTCTCTGGCTCATCCAGCGCTGATCTCTGCCAAGACGCTCGCATACCTCGGCAAACGCTTGGTTTTTACGGTTTGCACATGAGCTCAACGCTGTTTATTGATCAAGATTTTTTCCTTGAATGATTTGGAAAGACTAGAGCGGAGAATGAGCAAGAAATGCCATGGAAAATTTGTTTTTTTCCCCTGATTTTTCACATTTTCCTGTCCTTCAGGGGGCCCCACGGAGTCTTTGAAGCCTGGTTTCTGCTGGTTCAGTGTGTCCACTGGGTCCAGGCAGCCGCCCAGTTGCTGGTGACCTTAGAAAGCCGGGACTGCGGACCCCTCCTTTGGCTGGTGACCTTCTACCACCACCCAACCAACAGGGGGCACCACAGAGCGCTACAGCTGGTGAGAGGAAATCATTTTTTTTTTTCCTTTTTGCCGGGAATACTTGTTTGAAGATACACCCAAAATATCCCAGTAACGCCTTGATGGATCTTAATAAAGCTTCCATAGATTTCCTGGTCCACAGGAGATAAAGGTTTAGCCTCCCTACTAGAACCAACCGAGCTCGGATTACAACACAGAAGGACAATAAGACGCTTCTCTATTAGGAGTTCAGTGCTGCTGTCTTCTAAATGCTGTTCTGATGTCCCAGCAGCCCCAGGGGCAGCAATAATGCTGTGTTGTTTCTGAAAGCGTCACCGTTGTGGGTTTGTTAGCATCGTTTCTCAGCAGTCTGTCGTCCAGCGTTGTTCTCTGGTTCTGTTTTATTTGAACAGAATGAAGGCACTCAGTCATCAGCCGCAGCTTTTGGACGGCGGGTCGCCATTTGAAGCCTCAGAACAAATAGAGAGAAAGCAGAATAACACATTAAGGTTTAAATTATTAACGAGCGCTTTCCGAAGGGGAGAGAATGAGAGGGTAGCGTGGCCAGAGAGGTGGGAGTGGTGGAGGGGAAAAGGGTGATGTCGTATTGATTTTCCCGGCCAGCCGCTCTGAGTTTCACCTCGCCGTCTCCTCCGCGTCCGCCTTCTCCCGTAAACCCCACGTACGTCACGCCAGGTCATGTTCAACATTTGCAGATTACAAGGCTTTTTTTTTGTTTTCCTATTTGCGGGAAGGAAAGCGACAGCAGTCGTTCCGGTGCCGTCTGTCAATGACCCGCTCTCTTGATTTGTCCGGTATGTTTCCAGGTGCATGCCAGAGAAGCTCTGGACCACCTACGCGCCCTGTTCTCCGCCCTAAATCCTCCTCTTCCCGTTGGCTCCTTGCAGTCAGTGATGACTCTGCTGTCGCCCCAGCAGCAGCAGCCATCATCAGCTTTGCTGACCGTCAACCTCTTGGTCAACTTTGCCGTTTTCTCCCGGCAGACACTGAGCGGATCAGCAGAGATTCTACACACGGTGAGGAAACGATCCTTTTACAAATGGACTGAATGACTGCAAACGTTCACAAATGTGTGTTTTCAGGTGCTGGACCAGTCTGGGCTCGTCAGCGAAGCGGCCCGCGTTCTCGCCTCACTGGGCCTTTTACAAAAGGGAGGAAGCTGCCAGTCGAGCGACGCTGACAGAGTCCAGCTCCGGATCCAGAAGCTGCAGCACACGTTGACCCACATGAGTGTGACAGGTGGGAGCGCACACCCTCACACACACAGCAGTGAGTTTCCCCCCGGCCCCAGAGTCCCCCCCCCCAGCACCGTGAACAAACGGCAGGATAATGAAAAACTGTAATAAAATGTGATGTCACTCAAGTTTGTGTGCTACATATTTACATTTCAGTGCTGAACATGTGACAGGTGTTTCAGAGCAACTCCCACACAGCGTTCGTCACTGCTGATGCATTTATTTAATAATTCCAGTCTAAAGCCCCATTCACACATGCAGCCAGTGTTCCAGCAGTGTTCCAGTGTTGTTCCTGGGAGGGGTTGAGGGATATTTTGGAGCCAAAACAGATTTGGTTGGGGATCTGCACAGGCTACGCAAACCTCATAAAGTTGGATAGAATTTACTGGAAAGGCTGTTAAAAAAGGAACCAGAACATCACTTGGACAGCTCACGTAGCCTTGGTCTTCAAAAGAATGTGAGAAGGTGCCCTTCCTGACATCTTTTTAGTTTACTAAGCTTAGAAAATGAAGACGACCATGGTCTGATCTAAAAACGGGTTTGAGATGCGAATTCTGGACCAGCTTCTGGACCACAGCTGCAAGTGTGAATAAACCGAGAGTAACTAGTGATGCTTGGAATCCTGGGAACTTATTGGGAACTAAAGGAGTCAACCTCCGTTCTGTAGTGACGACACCAAAAATCACATTTACGCAGACATGGCCCAGCAACTTCACCAAAACTGTAAAAGGAAACTTTATTTCAAAACGATCACATGAAAAATAATTACTCATCATTAGAAATGAAGGTGAGAAATGCCCGGGCAGCTGTTGTGAGCCAGGGGGCGCTCGCTTGGGAGGTAGAAACACAAGTCCAATGTAAGAATTTCCAGTCTAAACTCTGAAACCGGTTCTCGGCTCCAGACTAAACAGACACCCCATAAACTCTGTCTGACGCGGACAAAACCTGAGGACAACACAGCAGCGCAGGGCTACAGCTGAACGCAGCCTAATTCTGCAGAAAAATATGCCCCCCAGGATTTATTTATGTCTAACAGAGCTTTTGTGACGCGGTCAACAATGTTTTGTCTGACCACCAACGACAAACGGCCTGTTTTTATTCATGCGCCGGCGGCTCCTGCACACCTGACTGGACCGCTTCCTCGCTCTAGATTAAAGCGCCCGGTGTTCTGCTGAGGGACCGTGCAGCGTCCCCTCTGCTGCAGCGGAAGAGGAAGGGACTGCTGGACATCCGTACGCCGCTGGGTGCCAAATTCCTGTCATCTCCGTCTGTAGCCAGCAACCTGGAACAGAAAGATAAAAGTGGTCTGGAACATTACCGAGCTTTTGATTCGGGTTGAACAGACCAACAAGCAGGCCAAAACTGAGACGCTTCTTTTGATCTTGGTACATTTCCTTAAATCGCTGGTTGTCCCGACACCACTGCCACCTGTTGAGCGCTCCAGCGTGTGAGCGGACCGGACTCCTGTTCCTGCTGAACTGAGCCAGTGGTTCTGTACAACTGCATATCAGCTCAGTAGGCACAGGAAGCCGAGCCCAGATACTCCTCCTCACCGATTCCCAGCACTTTTTCCCTTTACCCAGGCAGTCGCTGCAGAATCCCGCCACACCAACTCTGACTTGATGTCAGGTAGCGCCGCGCTTGGCCACCCCCGCAGCATCCAACACCGGCCTGTCCTCCGCAGGCTGCTTTATTTTCCATGACGCTGTCTGCTTCTGCGGAGCTGAATTTCCATCCTATTATGATGTCATAAATCAGGCGCTGCCAGCCTGTTCTTCCCATTGACGGACTTTTGATGGTCATTACTCTTTTACCAAGGCCTATATATAGGTTAAAAATGGCCAGCTCCACATAGCCCTCATTTTTAATTCAAACATCCGTCCTCATTTAGCTGCCGTTTTATGAAGAAAGAAGGCTGGAGACTGTTGTAGTGTGGCTTGGAATTGGAATCGGTGTCCAGTCAGTGGTAAAGGTCAAATATTCTGTTTTGCTGTTGGTATCGCTTTTATGTTTTAGATTTATCTGGACTAATTTGCAAGTTTGCAGCAGAATTCTTGGGATAGCTTGAACCTGTTCAACCCAGCTGACAAGCAGAGCTCCTCCAGTTGTCAGTGGGTGTTTTACTGCATCAGAGCTGTTATTGTGAGACAAAAAACAGGCTTCACACAACACAGAAAACCCCGGACGGAAGCACTAAATTGGCCAATTAAAAAGAAAGTGACATCCATAAATGAATGTAAGATCTGGAAAGCATTAAAGATTTTCATCTTTTCCTTGCTTCTGTTTCGTTTTCCTCCACTGTTGAGCTGTTCCATGAGATTCTGTCTGCTTTATGGATCTGTGCATCTCGGCTTCCTCAGGGTCGAGATAGGATCCGAAATCGATATACATCAGCCAGGGATGCACAGATGGCACACTTCACTGACAAAGAGGGATGAAGTTTAAAACCCAGAGAGCTCTAAACGCTGAAAGAAGGCTTTTCGAGGGTCAGCCGTGTATCTGCACAGATTCAACAGACGCAGCTCAGTTGGACCCGATAAATTATTTAAACGGTCTTCATTTACTTCAGATCCATAAATGTTCTGTTTTACATTCAAATGGACAATTGTGTATTAAAATACCAGCAAGAAACAATCTACCAGCAGGGGGGCTGGTAGATAAAAAACACACACTAGAGTTTAGCGAAATAGAAAATAACGTGTCTCTGGAATCGTGGTCTAAATGAGCTCGTATGCTCTGGGGGTGATTTATTAGTAAAGATGCAGTGTTTTGAATGTGTTTTTCCTGAGTGGGAGGCTGTCGGCGGAATGTTTGATGGACGTGCAATCAAAGCCCTGAGATGTGTTAGATTCTTAGGTTAGAGCGAAATGGAAAAAAAAAAAAAAAAAAGCAAGGGGGGAAAAATTCGATAAGCCAGGACGGAGGAAGGAGCGCGCTCACAACGAAATAGGCACCACACCTACTGCAAAGATCTAGAAGGAAGATTTCTTTTATCTCCCCTCTTTTACGGCAACTCATTGTCCCGCTTTGTGCGCTCGTCTGGGTCATGCTCCCCTCAGGTGCAGAACTTAGCCACTGTGAACAAAGAGGAAATCAATCACTGTTCACCAATCAGCTAAGCTCTGTGCCTGGCTGGAGAGAGAGAGAGAGAGAGAGAGGGAGAGAGAGGGAGGAGAGACGAACCCAGTCCCGTCCACCCTCGCACCAAACACTGGAGGACACCCTCCAGCTCGCTACTCATTCTTTTTTCCACCCTCGTCAAGTCACCGAGCCTCTAACACAACCGCGCTCCTCAGTAGGAGCAGGTCTTGAGTGGTTGGGAATATTTGTGTGGGCGGCTGACTGGGTCTGGGCGGTGTGGTAATCCCTGGCAATGTGATTTTATCATAGGTCACAAATCAGCACGCCAGGAACCCTCACAGCCCAGACAGGAGAGGACAGGCTGACGGTCCAGCACCCGCAGCACCTTTCCCAAAACCACCCCTCCGACGGTCCCTTCTTTCACTCCTTGGCTAACGCGCGCCACCGGGGGACGCTCATTGGACGAGACCTGTCGCTCCTCGCTACCTCCCGCCACGACGCCTCTTTTATTCTACCTTGGATAACCCTCTCCTCCTCCGCCGCTCGCCACGCTTGGCTAACC
Source organism: Tetraodon nigroviridis (assembly GCA_000180735.1). Lineage (NCBI taxonomy): Eukaryota > Metazoa > Chordata > Actinopteri > Tetraodontiformes > Tetraodontidae > Tetraodon > Tetraodon nigroviridis. Next base: position 589,188 of record CAAE01015023.1, on the reverse strand, counting down.
CAGCGATATGCCCCTCATTAAGCGGATCAAGAGGGATTCCAGAGGCATGTACCGGGGAAAGAAAAGAATGAGGGAGTGAGCAAGGAAAAGGGGGAGGGAAAAAAGACAGGGAGAGCGCGGTGTTCTCACCCGAAAGGGTTCTACTTTTCAGGATTGAAACCACCAGGCGGGGAGTGTCCCATGACAGACTTGTTTTCGTCTCCCACTGTCCTGTAGGTCTGTGTGAGGGTGTAAAAGAACGAGGAGGGTGTGTGTGTGTGTGTGTGTGTGAAAAGGCAGCCAAGGTCGGTTCATCCATCTTTTTAATTGGAGGAAGACCATCACTCCACTGACCAACACTGACGTTTACAGACGTTATCTTCATCTCCACCTCCAAAGGGCTCCTTAAGCTGTATAAATTCTGTCGTTCCTACTTGGAGGACAGTCCTACCGGGAGGAGAAGTGCTGGCACAAGAAGCGCACCACATAAAGGTGTGTGTTGTAGGCATGTGCCAGATTTATCGGGCCTGAACCAGATGCGGAGCACTCATCTAGAAAGCCTTTCACGTCCTGAACAAACGGATAAAACGGCTGCATGTCAGGAGATAAAAGCCCGTCTTGTAGATACTCTAGAGCTGAAAAGGATTTAATGCTGTCAGTCGCTCAGGTTGACAGGGAACGGTGTTTATCAGCCCCTCCTACAGCTCGTGCTGGCCGTGGGTGCCGACGCCTTGTTTCCGAACCCTCCTCGTTGGACTCTGACATGAACTCTGATCTGACCCCCGTCAGCAGAATATTCACCGCTGTAAGTGGCTCTGAGGCTGTGGAGCTATGACTGATGCTGCTTTTACTAGTCCCACATTCCAGGGTTAGGTTCAGACCAGCTGCTACTGGAATGACGGCGTTTAAACCCTCATTCGTGCAAAAAAAAGTCCAGCAGGATGTTGTGGTGTTGTCGTTAGATGAAGGTCTGCGTGAAGAAGAGCAGCACTAGAGGATCGGTGGCCTCAGACCTGCCTTGTCCTGTCCTCCCTTTTGCTTGGACTTCATGTATGTCCAAACTTTCCATTTATCTTTACTCATGTGGTGTCAGGCCAGTGAACCCTTCACTGCTGTCATGTCCAAAGGCTCCGGGTTCTAATGCAATAAGAACTGCATGAACAGGAGGAATTTCAGGGCAGTTCAAACACGGCACCCAAAGGCCTGAGCCCCTTAAAGTTCCCGCTGACCCCTTCTCTTCCTTTCTTCCCCTTGTTTGTTTAAGAAACACATTCCCGAATTCCTTTTCTGACAAACACATCCTGACGAAGCTGCTGTGCAGGCGTGGAAAAACCCCTCTCTGGGTCTCCAACCCCACACTGTCACCGAGCTGGGACAGGAATGTGAAGCACATGGAGCGTGGACGTCCCCCCCAGTCCCACTCACCACCACCCCCACACAAAGCTGCTACGTTGGAAGAAATTGGTGAGAAACGAAAGGAAACATGATGAATTCATCCCTGTTAACAACTCGTTAGAAACTGCAAATACATTTTCAGGCGTCAGTCAGCCGTCGGACTCACTGATGTCATTTCTGCCCGTTTACTTTTTGTGAAAAGGAGACGTCACCTCTGATGTCACAGAACCATCTCCTCCACCACTCTGCGCGCCGACGGGTCCATTTCTTCTTGGACCAACGAGAGGCAGCGACCGGCCAGCGCTTGCTGCTGAGGGTCCTCCTGAACCATCAGCTCTCCGTACAGATAGACGCCCATGGCCTTAAAAACACACACAACACTGATCAGTCCACCTTTTATGAGAAATTGCAGCGAGACACTTTATTGAGATTTAGAAGTGTGTATTCACCTGGTCGTGAAGTAGAAAGTTTTCCACGTCTTTGTACGCTTTTGTGTGTGCGTGTTTGACCGCCAGCTCACACCAGCGGTGTCGCACCTGAGCACAGAAGCGCCAGAGAAAAAGGTGAGAAACGCAGAGTTCTGTTTCCTTTGCCTTCTTCATGGATGTGCACGCTGAAGCATGGCCTCCCCCCAGAGACCAGCAGCCCTCTCCATCTGCTGCTACAGAGGAGGGGAAGTTTTACTCTGTGTTTTATGCTCAAAAGTGTCTGTTTGCAGACAGGCATCGAGCGTGTACGTTAGTGCCCCGCAGCGCCAGCGGCAGCGGCCTGGCCCTCTGGTCCGTCCAGCCCCCGAGGCTGTTCCCCGTGTGGGTCACATTCTTTGGGAGAGCCCCGGAGCAGAGCAGCTGTCCGCTCCAGCTCTCCTTCCTCCGGCTGGGCCCCCCTCTCTCTGAAAACACACGCGATAAACGCAGTGACATTCCTCCATTTATGACCCACCCCTCCATCATCAGCGACTCCAATAACGCCTACAAGCTGATATAAAAATTCACCGTGGAAAAAAAAAAGAGCAGGAGTGTGGATTCTGCCAGAAAACCAGAAGTGACTATTTTAGCAGAAGGATGTGCATTAGTAAAAAATTCCAACAAATACTGATGCTTTTGTGTAAAAAGTAAAAAAAAAAAAACAAAAAAACAATCAAATCAACTTTTTTTCAAATGGTAACAAGTTTAAATTTGCCCGACAGGTTTTTTCCCCTGAACGCTAGTGGACAGCACATTTCTACAAAGATTTGTTTCTTTCCTCCAGCTCTTAGGCAAATCCTTTCTTCCTCAGACAGGTTTTTATCATTATCTTCAAGTAGGGTACTAAAAACCTTAACACACCAATTTAGGATGTCATTTTTCCCAAAAGCCTCTGCTGTGCTGCAGCTAAAAAAAGCAGCGACACAAACATTATCTTCTTAATCCCTTTTTGCAACATATTGAACATTTGCATGGCTGGAATTCGTTTTCCAGAACAGCGTGGACTCATCACCCTAATTTGATTGTTGCTGAAATTAAAAGGAATTCTTTTAGTGTTTCTGGAGAAAACTAATAAAACTGATACATAAAAAGATTGACTTCTTTGATTTTGCAGACTCTTTTATTTCATCTCGGTATTTTTTCCCTCTTTGCGTCCATCCTGCTCCACACGTGTAAATAGATGCGCAGGGAAAGTCTCCAGTCACCGGAGGGGCGACGATAACCTGTACGCAGGCGGACAATGAGTCCAGTGTTTTTCCAGATGGCCTGCGAGGCGCAGACGCATGCGTGTACATCCGCACACGCTCAAGAGGTGCGCCGGTAAAGCACACGTGCAGATGTGTGTACGGAGACGCAGCGCGTCTCACATCACATGAGACTCACGGGAAAAGTCACGCATTCCAGTTCACACATGCAGACTCATGCTTCAGCTCCTAGACGTGCTCAGGGTCGCTCGTGCTGAATGCATGCGTGTGGTGGGCCCCGCTTTTTTCTTTTTTTCACTAAATTGTACATCACGCACACCCTGTAACAATAGGATAGCAAATAGGACACACACACACCCACACACACACCCACCCACACACACACACAATCCACATTAGCAGGAGTTCCAGGTGATTCAGTGTTGGGTTACAAACAGACGGGACAAGAGCGCTCAGGCGGTGTGAGTGTGTGTTTGCGGATGAGTGCTCATAATGTGCCGCCCTGTGCTTTTTTTAGCAAACACTAAACGTTTTTCCAGGAAACTGCAGATGAGAATCTGCTTTCTGCCAGGAAGTTGGACCAGAAGTCCAAAGATTGACCCCAGATCAAAGCGCTATTAAAGTGAAAAAAGAGAAACTGCAGATGACAAACATTACTGCTTTACCAAAATCCAGGCTAAAAAAAAGAAATGAATACAAAAAGTGGCGCTAACAACAGAGTATTGTGCTGCAGCTGTGTTTTCCCAGCGACGCGCCTGTAAAGAGCCTCTGTACAGTAAAGAAGCCTTCAGCTGCCAACATACACAGCTGCAGAGAACCGACAAAAAACACACACGCGTGTACGCGCAGAAAACCTTCAGTAAGCAAGCGCTGTCCCCAACACTTGAAGGGAACACTCTTAGGACGTAGCCGCCAGTGATGGAGGCTGTAAAGAAGAGCTGCTGAGCCATCCATCTTGGAGAGATGGAGGAAACTTTTTTTTTTCATTGTTAGAGGGGGATTACGGAGCTGGAACGTAAATGCTTGCCTGTGTGTGTGTGTGTGTGTGTGTGTGTGTGGGGTCTAACCTCGGCGTCTTGGCGTTGGAGGTTGTAAGCTCGCTGGAGAGTTTCCATGGCTTCCTGACTCAGCTCCTCTTCCTCCAGCAGAAGCTCCAAAAGCATCACTAGCTGCTCCGACGTCACCTGAGAGGAAATGAGACCAAAACCAGTGATGAAATTCAGAATGACGCCTCCCAATGTTTACCACAACATATTATTAGTTATTATGGTGAAAAAAGCAGCACACTGTGACACAGCTATTAAACGAGCAAAATTACAGGTACAGCCTTATTGCCTCCGGACTGTTTCTCAATATGGTTTCATTTCTGTGAATGGATAAATAATAATAATAATAATGATAATAATAATAAAAAAACCTGGGCTATAATGTGCAGCCTTTCAAGGATTCCGCTATCTGAGATGGGAATTGAATAAAAATGAAACGTACAATTGGAATAATAACAATAACCAACATGTAAAAGAAGAAAGATCCTGGAAATAATAAAAAATCAGGGATGAAGAAACAAAGTAATGAAGTTATCGTTCACAGGTAGAGCAGCGATGTTCAGAGGGGATAACCGATTTAAAAAAAAAGACTTTTACATCACTTATTCTAGTAGGCTGCAAGAAGGCAGAGCAATCTCTGACTGAAGCAATAACGGAGCCATTAAATGGAGGTAGGAGATGGATGCCTCCCCGTTGCTTCTTAACAGAAGCTGACTGATTGTGCCCTCCTGAGGTTAACCTTAAAGGAAACAAGCCATTTCATTCTAATGACTAACATCTACAGGGACGCACAGGCTCAGACCATCATTCTGAAGATGGATGTGGGCAGCGATATGAGGGAGCAACTTCCTCCTCCGAGACGCTTGCGCCCGGCCTCGCCTCTCTCCCTCACGCGTACGCCCAGAAATCCCAGTCCCTGGTTCTCTCTGGGACACAATAAATGGTTTAGGTCCCCACAGAGAGTGGAGCGAAAATAGGTACGAAGAGTATGTGTGTGTGTGCGTGTGTATAAGAGAAAACTCAGATAAACACTTCTAGCAAAAAGTAAACAGCTGTATTTTTGCAGTGAAGTATTTAAAGTAGTGTTTGGTAAATGGCCTCCTCAGCACTGCTGGGAAATACCTGAACTAAACCCAGGAAGTATTTGAGCATGTAGCCGAAGGCAGCGGAGGGAACAACACCTAGATTCTAGCTGGCACCTTAAACACTGGCACACACACACACACACAGAACATCTGACATCCTCTCTCCCTTCACCCTGTATCAACTATTCTCTCTCCAGACCTCCTTCCATTTCCAAGTGCTTCCTAAAGTGGCGTCTTCGTCTCCGAAGGGTCTCGTCGGGGCCCACCCATGGGTTTGCCTGCTCTCCCACCCTTTGAAAAGTGAGGAATCTGCAGCAATAAAACACAGCTCTCACCCCCACACACACACACACGCAGGCAGATGCCAGCGTGTGTGTGTGTTCGCTGAGCCTGCTTACACCGGAATGTAATCAATAAGAGCGTCTCTTCAAAATCAGATTTCAAATCAATAACTGGACATCACACAGTTCTCTCTGCCGTCCGTCTGGCACGCTCTGGATGTGTGTGGCTGTTCTGCTACTTCCCTTTTTTAGTTCACCCCAGATTTAATTGTTTTTCATGGTGGTTTGGTTACAGATATGTGCCTGTTCTTGTGTGTGTGTGTGTGTGTGTGT
>CAAE01015023.1:571194-583269 GCA_000180735.1 Tetraodon nigroviridis | reverse complement strand
GTCATGGTTACCTTGAACAATAGGCCTTAAAAGTACAGCGCTCAAGGGTGCCTGAAGGCGTGAAATGTATCCTGCTTTGTCCCAGCGCTCATGTGACAGGACCTTCCCACACACACACCTGCACACCCCAACACACACAAGTGGTCACATGAAAGAGGCATTTCACTGCCGTGCTGTCTGTCAAGACTCTGGAATGCAAAGTGCCCAAAAAGGATGGAGACACACACATGTTTGTGTATAAAGCATACTGGAGGAGTGAGGACTGTCTTTGACATGATGCATTCCTTCGCTCTCACCCTAACCCTCCCTCACGCTGACCCTGACCTTCATCCTGACCTGACCTTCACCCTGACCTTCAAATCAAATCTTCACGCCTCTGACGGTCCTTTAAAGTTGTGAGCCCAAAACTGCCCTCACTTTGGTGGTTAAAATGTGTGTTTTCGTCCCAAATATGCCGTATACACAAGAACACAAACACACAGATATAATGATACACACCCTGCACTTCTGTAGAAACTGCTGACACACTCCATGTTGAACCTGAGCCTGCAGGAACCTCTGGGAAATGAACGGCTCAAATATCAGCTTCACACGCCGTCCGCTGGACCGATGGAGCTCACACACACCTACGAAGGCCTGCCTAATTCAGGAGAAGCGTGATGGTAAAGACGAAGGACGATGCTGTCAACGGCAGGTAGAAGCTGCATTTTTCTAAAGTATGTCAGTGTGTATGCGTGGGCGTATGGGACTAAGCAGCATTCGTCGTGCTCCCGCTGCCGCTGCGTAGCGCTGAACAACAACAAAATGAATCAAAAACCGCCAGCTGCTCCGAACAAAAGGCGGTTAAACGGCACCATCGGAGGTTCTGTGATGTTTCAGAGCCTGGGGTTTAAAAATAGTAGGAAGGTTTGTCCAAATATGTAAGAGCAAAACTGTAAACACTCATCACTGCCTAACCATTTCCATGGCAACACTATTGGGTTCCATGCTGCGATCTGTACAGTCAACAGGAGCCTGGTTTGAGAGGCTGGGATGGATCCACAGAATGGGCCCAAAATGTTTTCATTCTCTCCTTCACTCTCCCACCATGTGCACATTCAACTGCACACACTCCTGCTCTGAACTCGTTTAGTAAAGCTATAATCCAGTTTTGTGGCCCTTTTAGCGCTCTTCTTCTTTACAGTTGATTTGGTTTGAACCATACTTGTAAAGACGATCACAAAAGCTTCTATAAAGAGACTTCAAAAAAACGAATGGAACCTTGAAAGCAACTCTTGAATATGCTTTTGGCACCGATGAAAGGAATGCAGAGGTGTTCCTGGTGCTTCCCTAACCTCCCTTAACTCCCCTCTCTTTTTTTCTCTACCTCCCCTCTAAACTGGGAGTGTGTGTGTGTGTGTGTGTGCTCCTCGTTCGGTCACACTGCATTATGGGGGGTTTGGAGAGACCGAGAGGCTGTGACATTATAAAACCAATCTGTGAGAGGCCATTCAATCGTGCGTACGCATGCATGTGCGTGTGATGCCATTCAGTCGCTCCTGCGCCTTTTATTTTTGTCTGACCGCAGGCTCGTAAAACTGAATTCTGGCACCAGCGGCCACAGGCCTCAGCCCACGCTGCAGGTACTAAGGTTTCACTCATTCTTCCTCTTCGTGCCCCCCCTTCCCTCCGTCTCTGTCGCCATGGCTGTCTGCTCACCGTCTCCATACCAACCCCCTTTGACAGGACCATACTGCCCGTCTGGCTCCTCCAATTATAAGCCCCGCCTCGCATCTTTTATCTCTCTCCGCTCTGCTTTATTTTACAACTGATTTAGGGACTCCAGCATTCATCCGCTCCGACTGTAGTAGGAGACTTGCATTTTGAGACAAACAGCGCGCCAAGCAGCTTTTAAGATTCCTTAAACAGCCACGGCAGCGTTAAATACAAAAGCTTCTTACGCACTTATACCTTCAGTTTCCTTTTACAGTCATAAGTGCCTAGAAAAGCAAATAGAAAACAGTTAAAAGGATCTAGACGGCGAATATCAAGGCGACTCTCCTTTCAAACAGTGAACCCTTGACATATTCCTCTTTGCAGAAAACCTTTTTCTACTGAAAAAGGCTGAACTTTGAACACGCAACATCTCACCTACACCTGGGCTCTGCCTGCTCTGTCAAGACCAACACAACATCCAGCGCTTCCGGACGGAGGCCCGCAGGCTTCCGAGAAGACGAGAAACCGCCAATCACGCAACTATGCATTAGAGAGACTTTGGCTGGCTTATATCGATCTTCACACTGGACGTCGCCAGGATTGTTCCAAACGTAACCTCACATCATTCTGATTCTGTTTACAGAATTGGTCGAGTCTGGTTGGTGAACAAACTGGCGTCAACCTGGAGCCCCTGCACGCAGATACATGTGATGGTGCGGAGAGATTACGCCATAAATCTACCTCCGGCTCGTTGTGGGCGGCTAGGCAGAGGATGCGCTGCAATCCTGTAGCTCTGCAAGGTCTAAAAAGATATTTTGTGGGCTGACGTCACAGGTTTTATAAACCAATTTCAGGTAATAGGTCAACACACACAAACAGGAGGCACTCAAAAGTTATCCAAGAGTCACCTTCTTCAACGGGCTCATGGTTTTATGCTCCCTATAAACGCCTACTGTGCTGTGGTCACACACCGACGACCTTGCAGATGACCTGCAGCTAGAGGCCATCATGTCCCCAATGGGTTCATTCACTCTGATGATTTGCTGCTTTCATCAGCAGGCGTAACATTGACGCCGCTGTGTTTGAGTTTGGATGTTGCAAATCAGAGTCAGCGTGGAACCGAATCACAAAGCAAAACAGTGTTTGAGGGGGATGGAAGCACCAGAGTTAAAGAGAGGGAAAGGTCCTCGAGTAGGATGAAAGACGATCAAGCAAGCGGCAAGTTGCCTCAGCAACGCGCTCGTTAACACAAACGTGAAAACTGACAAGCAAATACTGACGTTCTTTCCCACAGGATGCAAATAACTGACAATTCAGAGCACAAATACAAATACAAATATAAAAGCACTCAGACCTCTGTCAAGCAGCTCATTTCCCCTGATATTGTGCCTCACACCTGTTGTATAGTGTCTATATATGCGGTAGTAAACCATGGTAACAACAGTTGGTTGCTCTTAGCCTTTAATCTTTGGAAACTGACAATAAAGTTGACTTTGACTTTGAAAGTCAGAGTTCCTGTGTAATGCAGTAACTACCCAAATTCAATTATGCTAGCCTGTTATGAAAAATAACAGTTTCTAACCTTTCAAGGCATTTAGCTAACCATCAAACAGACACACAAACACCGGCAGTCGCTCTACTCCTCCTATACGGACAGTATTTTCAGAAGAATACATCAACAGAACAATTCATGATGTTTTTCTTTCAATTCACCTTCTTTTTTTATGATCACACCATTTTCCCTGTTTGTTTTAATTCGTTATAAATGATAAACTTGGCCAGTACAGCCTTGGTCCAGATTCTTCACACTTGATCACAATGGAAAACCTCGGCTATAAACAGACGGTAATCTGACAACAGGTCTCCTACGCAGGATATTTCTGTTTCATTACTGCACGGTGGGGACACGTCCATCACGTGCTGATGGCGGAATGCTTATTACTCCGACATTTTGGCAGTGGTCGCGAAGACAATTATCATATTTTCTCTCCTACACGAGGTTACACTGGCTCGTTCTCACGTTCACACCTACAAACAGTGGACGGTGGAGTTTAATTAAGCTCATGCGCTCGCTGCTGTGATGCGCGGCACAGATTTAGGCGTCTCTGGTGGATACCTCCCTCGGCCCCTTCTATCTAATCCTCCTCCTCCAGAAGTTCACTGTTTCCTAATGGCGTAACAAAAACCGCACAGCCACATTATAAGAGTTATAAAAATTCTTCTCAGTTTTGTCACAGAACCTTTTTTTTTCAGTAGATATAAAAAAAAAGAGGATGTTTGGGTTCAAACGCTGAGATTCCCTATACAGTCATGCTCACACCCTGTAAATATAAGGCCCAGGAGGATGGAAAGTTAGTGGCTGAAAATAGCGGAGAGTCCAGGTTTAGTTTCCTTACGTCATTTGTTCTGGGAGCAGTATGAGGCTCAAATTTAAATATTATTCCTGGGGAACGGGGGCGTCGCTGTGGATAAATATTATCAGTAGGGTGTGCGGCTCTTGATTAAAACATTTCTGAAGGTTAATACAGCGCAGATGCACTGACATGCACAAATACGGCCGCAGCGAAAGGTCACAAACGCTCATGCGATTGCAGCTTAACGACTCCTCTGTTTCATAGCGGTTGGGTTCCTGCGCCTCAGCGACGACAGAGTGAAGCAGAACACAAGTGCACACATGCACATTTATCCCTCCACACACGTAGGTGGTATGCATCCCGTCACTTCAGCTTTAAAGGGATAAAAAGAATAATAGGGGCAAAACACCAACATGCACCGGTGACGACCTCCGCTGCGGCGCGATAGCATCTACCGCCGTGGAAAAATATACTCCGGGTAATAGAGAGGCAGGCCACTCCTCACTGGCGGGCTTGAAGCATTCTCAGCCGATGGAGGTATGTGGTGTGGACTAAGCCCAGATATCTGTTGCTCAGACAGACACAAACACACAGCTGTTGAGTCATGCACTACCACAAAGACGCACACAAGGAAAGAAAAAAAAAATAGATGGAGGTATTTGATAGAAGAACAAATCACCCATGGGAAAAAAAAAAAACTGAAGAGCTTCTAGGCCAGCTTTTAGTTTAAGCTTGCTGCAGAAATCAAAACGCCGCATTTAGAGTGTGAAAGGAGCCGTACGGCATAAAGATTCCCCAAGTCTGGATACGGCACAATGCACCACACAGGAGAACTTGTACTTCTAGTCAAGCATGGTTGCATTTCTTTGCATATGCAGCTTCCTGCTACCATCACGGGTAAAAGGCCACGCTATCTCGTTTCGTTTGCAGGGATTTCCCTAATCTCCTATGCAGCAGTTGGTATTACATGCACACGCTATTGGTTCCTGATGGCTAGAGCACCATGTACTATACCAAAGGAAGGTAAAGGCCGAAGCCTAAATCTGGATTTACAGACTGTAAAAAGCAATAATTCTCTCCCCACCACGCAAATGCAACCTCCAAACTACAGCCCCTGCAGATAGTGCACACTAGTCTGCATTTAACATCTCAAGCGTCACATGCCTGAGCACAATAACGACCGTCCTACAGTGAGATGCCTACGTTTTTGCTTGAATTGACTCCAGATTGAACAATGCCCGTTTGTGCGACACAGTGCTGCGCTTGTGTTGCACACAATGTGGCAGCCACATTTCAGCAGGCTGCGTTCGTTCTCTTACTGTCCCTGATGTGTTTTCCATGTGCGCTGGAAAGACAAACACAGCTGCAACTTAATGACACTCCAATGCTTCTGGGATGCCAAATACGTGTGCACGCACATACGTACGCGTGCTGTGTGTGTTCTTTTGTGCGAGACTGTGTTCACTTCAGTGCATACCTGTTAAAGCTCTTAATAACAGCTACACAGCTTCGCATGCGCGTGTGTAACCAGAGAAGTGCCGAGTGGCCGTCGTGCCTGTCATTAAATAGCTCATCATCACCCTGCGTGTTGATCTCTTTACACTCCGTCCTTTGCCCCTGTCTGCAAAAACATGACGCACGCAAACACACAACACATGCAGATAAAGGCCCACACAGACAGCGAGGAGCCCCCCTTCAGGAAGAGATGAGACCAACTGTGAACTTCAAATGAGGGTGAAAACGGAAGCGCTGCTGAGTGATAAATGAGACAAACATGCACATGGCCCCTCTCTCCTTCTCACTTTCACTCCGTGTACCTCGTTAGCGCCACACAAACCAAGCTATCTCCTGTCTCTGGGCATAAATCTGCCCATCTAATCACCTAATATTTTGCGTTTTGCCTCTGTCACCTTTATAAAGATAAAGCTTTTACTTTTACTTTTTAAAGACAGGTGTAAAAAAAACAAACAAACCCCCCCAACAACTTATATAATCAATAAATATCCGACAGAGCTGCAGTGGTATGACCCACTGGCCTCAACTGTACGTATGTCACAGACTTCCGGTTATACCCCCTTTTTTTTTCTTTTAACTGGACACACTCCGAGTCACAGAACACGGAAGCCCGTTAGAGATGCAATTAAGCATGCGGACACACAGCTGCATTTAATATTCCTAAAGCCAAATTCCCCAGGCACAGATGTAAACATTTACGCCGAGAAGTGAACTGAAAAGTTCCATTGGCGTTTACTGCTGGATCAAGAGCTTTCATTGATGAAAATGTAAGCAACAGAAGGATGGATCGAACAGCAGTTGTTTGCTACAACGATCTCCTGTTTCCCACACAACCTATTCCTCGTCGTCAGCACTTTCCAGCGACGGCTGCAGCAGATGACAACAGACAGTGGGAAACCTCCATTGACTTGCTGCTAAACAGCGATTTTGCTACTCTTTTTCCGTTTTTTTTTTTTCTTGTTTTTGACAGTAACGCTCCCTGGAGTTGCTGCGACAATTCCCTCAAAGTTTTTACATTTTCATCTTCCTCCTCTTCAGAGAAATTTGATCTAATTCAATTAACTAGAGAAAGAAAAGTGAAATCCGAATCCACTACGTGACATCTTTTGTTTTTAAATACCTAATAGGTTGAACACACAAATGAACCCAGAGATGCCAAATCATCCTGCTCTGCATAAAAGCTTCTGGCAGCACTGCTTCCAGGGTGATGGGTGCACATAAGGCCTGCCCATAAAAATGAATTGGACTCATAAAACTGAACCATGCAGCCGCAGATGATCAACTCTCTGTGACAACATTTGTAAACTTCTCCAGGTAGTCAGTAAATGTCCTGCTACAACACCACGGAGATTCCATTTGAGGCTAAACTCTCCGTCAACTTCAACTGTGCTTTCACCTAAAGACAATTAATGGCTTGTGTCCCACAGCAGCGGACTGATCTACAGATGCCCTGATAATGGAAAACCAACAGGAGCACGTACACACGCGCACACACTTCCGACCATTTCCCACCCTGGCGTGATGAAGTCTGGCCGGAAACAGCCATTTCCCCGAACGCTCCAGTCTCTTCTCTGACATACTCCCTCATCCCTGATTCATTGGCCATAAATCACAGAAGAAGAGAGAAACCAGGACAGCACAATTTAGAGAACGAGCAGTGGAGAAAGGTGAGGTGAGGATGATAAACAGGCGGTGTGGAGACTGCGCAGCAATAAAGGAAAAAGCAGGTATGACAGCTTTTTTGCTCACACTTAAGGTAAAAGGCTGCAAAAACTGTGGAACCAAACTGAAATGACTCTAATTTGTATAAATATGTTCCAATTACAACTAGTAGTTAATTACACACCACACCAGAGTCTCTGTTTCCAAAACATGGATTTAATGGAGACTGTCTGTGATGTCTGCCAGACTAAAACAAGTGGAACATTGCTCCTCTGTCATAACTATTTTTCCAGTTTTGACAAATGGGTAGGGTGCCTCACCTGGAAACTCCAAACACCACAGGAGACTCTTTGATTGCACCCTTCTGACCACAAAGGCTCCGGTTACCACAGGTAACTCACCTGTCGTACCATCAACGCTGTTCACAAAGGAGACTTGGACCAGTTCTTCGGTTAAACGGCAAAGAAACACAGATCATTGTTTTCTACATAATTTTGTTTTAACTGTATCAACTGAGAACTCGGATGTAAGTCTAACATGAAGGCTCAGTGTCAAATTTCCCTTACAAAACCTCTGGCTTCTCTGGATTACACCCGAACACGCCGTTTGGATTAGGTGACCGCCTCCTTCAAGAGCTGAAATCAGATCTACCGCTACTGCCTCCGACTTCTCCTTTGGTTCACATTTCCAAAAGGCTGAACTGATCTTCTTGTCAAATGTCCCACTAACTTTTTGTTTTCCTATCCGCCTGCCCCTCAGTCTGACAGATTAAAGGTGTGTTTGCATACCAACCTCATTCCAACCTAATCTGTCCTGCAGACGTTCTGCACATTTATCCTTACCTGGTTAGGCACTATCATGTCAGAGGAGTAGAGATGCACGCAGGTGTGAGCCTGGCTAATTAAACAATACAATAAAAATACAGTAAATGTCACACTTTTTCAAGGTGTAATTAGAAACACATCACATACGAAAATAGGTAGGTCAGGAAAATATATAGAGAACTGATAATTGCAGTTACTTTGTTGAATCATCTTCAGAACTGTACATTTATTAAAGGCTTGTTGCTGCACAATTTTGACTGGAATGTCAGGCATGTAGGCTGACATAATTTCCTGGAGTTCCAGGGGAAACGTTACATAAACACTTTCTATACACACAGAACCTTATCGCATCCGGTAATGGTGCTACAGTGCATCAAAACGAATCATAAAAGGTATTTCAGTGCGAATGCAGTAAGTAGAGTTAAATGACACTATTTCAAAACCAGTAAAAATCTTCTTGACTGACAAGTTGAAATTACCATCATGCAAGCCTGTGAGAATGGAACCGTCTACATAAAGTGGCACTCAGGGCTTTGGATTGTTTCACATCAGGTATGATTGTGTTGTGGCAACTACTGATCATCTTTGGGACCATTTAGGATTGCACTTCATCTGAAGAGCCACTCTGATCTTAATTGAGGGCAGTATTCTTTAAAGAACACGTTATTCTAAGGAAAGTTGGCTAAAGGTCCTGCTATTTCCCAGCTCCTTTTCCCCTACAGGGTTTCCTGTCGTGATCAGCAGGGGTAGACAAACCCTCTCATTAGAGAGACCGCAGATGAAAACGAAAGCAAAATGAGGCCCATTACCATGCACGCATGACTAATATCCTTCTACAGATGTCTGCGTGCACACACACACGCAAACACACACACACAGGACTCCCTACATGTGTACACAAAGTCAGACATGTACACAAAGATGTAAGCGAGAAAAAAAGTGGACAAGAACATAGCTGAAAGAAAAGTTGGTGATAAAGCTTGTCTCTAACGAGACCAGGCCGTGAAGGTTGGGAGGGGACTTGAGAGTGTGTGTATGTTCCCCAATCATCTATGATGTCATTAGCCCTAAACTGTGACCCAACCTTTTCCTAATTCCTGCTCAAGAGTAAAGTCCTCCCTTCCCTCTTCGTGACCGTTTCACTGTCTTCCACTGACCAAAGCTTCGTATCTGTGAGCTTCTCTCATCATTTCAGGCATCCATTCTGCTTCTAGGGAACCAGATATCCATAACAGGACTGATCACGTTACTTGAATTCATAATTATGATCTTATAATTCATCGCAGAGTCAGTCCTATCTTTTGCTCCAGCAAATCTGCGTCACTGATGTCTCAGCTCATCTGCTCCACTTTTCTTCTTTTTTATGCGCCCAATTTATTACCAGTTTAATTTGCGTATGCGTGGAAGCGCCCTCTGTTCTGCTGCCCTGTTGCATGCTGCTACCTGTGGCATACCATTTCCCCCATAACTCATTTCTTCAACGGATTTGGAGGTGGTGTGCAGAGCTACGCACCTCGCCCAGCGCTTTTGTTCCATATGGAACCCGTCTCTCATATAGTCCAGCCTTTTTTTTCCTTCTGTTTTTTTTTTTAGCTGGATTGCCTGTTCCTTGGTGATCAGATCTGTTGAGCGATTTATAGATTGACAGGCTGGTTGAGTGGAGGGAGTGAAAGGAAGGTGATGTAGATGAAAAGAGGAGGGGGTCGTATAAAATTTGATCTGTGTGGTGTTTGAAGTACATGAAGGAGTCATATAAAATACACCTGGTCCATCTATTGGCACTCTGTGTTTACAGAAACAAAGGGAGGGGATGGGGCTGAAGAGGAGGAGGAAAAAGAGAAGAGAAGGCTGGGCCAGAGGGGGAGAAAGGTGGATGGAAAAGGGGGGGAGGGACCACTTTGTGTTTCCTTTCAGGAGAGCTTTTATAGTGTTACTTCAAACGCTGACCTCCAACACCACCCAACCCCTAAAGCCCCCAGCCGCCGGTCTGTCCAGGCGGCCCCTCCCTCCTCTTCTTCAGTATTGTGCATTGCCAAGTGGACAGTAATTGGCTATTCTTTCATGAGGCTGATTTCAGGACTGACTACACTCCCCCCCACTCCATCCCCACAGGAAGAGGCCCTTTTTGCTGCCCCTCAGAAGTAAGCACATTTGTGCGTACGTCGTAAATATGCCAGACGGAAGATATCAGGTGGTCGAAGCCCGTCTGTGGACTTTAAAGGCATTTAATTTAAAGCCTGGTTTAAATTAGCAAACTAAAATTAGAGGCGATCCAGTTGAGAACTGTCATGTTATTCACATTGAAAGAGTCAATGGACTGCAGCCAAAACCCAAGCTTGAATATAATTTTAAAGGTTTGCTGTTGAAAGCTGCAGAATGAAGGGAAATTAAAAGTTTCAAAAGTGACTGAACATCTACAACATTCTTGGCCCTCAATGACACAGATCTTTTTTTCTCTCTAAAATTATATTCAAAGACTCCCAGGGGCACTTGCCTAACTAATTCATGCATTAAAGTATGCTGTAGCAAAAAGATGTGGGGTTTGCCAATGTTTCCTACAGTCTGAGCATACTGAGAGTGATATATTGTGTATTAAAGCTGCTCTCATCTTGCTAATGACTTCTGGCCCTCTGTGGCTAATAGATAGATCAGTGTGCAATCATTAATGATACAGGCGAACACGTGTGTATGTGTGTGTGTGTGTGCGTGCGTGTGTATGCCTGTGCGCGTTCACATGTCTCTGCGCCTGTGATTTATTTGGTGGAAGGGATTAGTTGCCTACAGAGATCCCTAATTAACGCTGCAAGAGAAAAAAAGTAAACAATTTGACATCTTTTGGTGTTTTGTTCAAAAGAAAGCAAAATTTGACAGCCATTGAAAGAAATATTGGTTTTAAGGAATAGAGGCAACAGGTTCAAGGCCAGATTCAGACTGAGAATGTCAAAGCCAAAGAGATGTACAAATAAAAGCTACACACACACCACCACACACAAGCACAAATAATCGAGTGTATGTGATGTATACAAGCTCTTAAAAGGTTAAATATGTGCTTAGTGACGTAACATAAACAGAGAATTAAACAAGAAAATGGCAGCCTTTCTTCCCAGACACAAAAAGACAATATATAAACAAAGCCAGGAAAAAGCACGTTGTCTGACAAACGCTGACTGTTCAGAAGAACCTTAACCAAACAGCAGACATATAGATCGGAAGAGAAGAGTTAGAAAATGTACCTACTGGAATGATTATACTACGGAGATCATCTACCTGTTTGTAGTTCACCTTGACGCCTGTTCTCTTCCGCTTTCTGCTCTTCCCTCGGTGGCTCCGACTGAGGAGAATCCATTTTACAGCCTGCGAGACGGAAAGCGGGAGGTGGGGGGGGAGTGCAAAGGTGGGGGGATCAGAAAAGATACAAGCAGAGACAGAAAAGACATTAATATATTATAATAATATTCCTAAAAAAAGGATGGATGATCCAGATCAGAGTGATGAGAAGAAAAGAATGAAAAGAAGTGAGCGCTTACACACAATGGGCCAAAGTATATCCTTAAGGGAAACACTCCATGGCTGGAGTGGAAAGGCACACAGGAACATGAGCAGTCTCAGTGAGTCAGCAGCGTGACAAATAGCCTTGACAAATTGCAAATTAGACACACTAATATAAAACCATCTACAGCTTCTTTTCTCTGTCTCACACCGCCATCAGTCCTAACCTTTCAGCGCTTATTCAGACACAATCTATTACCAGCACCAGCAGCACACGGATACAAAAGAGTTGTGAAAGTGCGCGTGGTGTCCGTATTTCCAGTGAGTAACAATCAAGGGCAAACTCTCTCTCTCTCTCTCTCTCTCTCTCTCTCTCTCTCTCTCTCTCTCCATCTTCTCCTTTTCTGTTTATCCGTAGGGTAAACATGCTGTCCCCATACATTTTGACGTGTCCACAAAAGTGATCACTGTTTTAACGATGCAGTAAGTGCAAACAAAAACTATTTAAATAGTTTATCCCTGTTTTTTATGGGGAG
>CAAE01015023.1:544729-570908 GCA_000180735.1 Tetraodon nigroviridis | reverse complement strand
TGTCCCCAAGATCGTCTGCCACCCCGTGAAGACAAGAATAGAAAAGGCGAGGAGGGCGTATGGAGAAAGAGAGAGGGAGAAAGGAGCAGCACTCACCTCCGCTTTTACTTCTTCCACCAGTCTTGCCTGTGACCAAACGGCGCTCCGTTCATACAGCCACTAAATGGCAGGGAAGAAAGGAAAGCGGTAAGCTGAGGCGAGTGATCGAGAGAGAGTGGAATGCTGTGCGGACGGAAAGAGAGAGAGAGCAAATCAGGAAGGGGAGGGAGAGAAGAGAGGTGGGAGGAGAGGGAGGACGTGGGAGCGTGATCACTTGTTCCTCTGATGGAAACTCGAGAATTGACTCAGGAGGATGAGAGAAGGGAGGAGGAAGGAAGGAAAAACACTTCAATAACTAGCACAGGACAGTCACCTCAGCCCTCCACACACACACACACACACACACACGCACGCACACACGTACACACACACACAGGCACGTAAACAGGGCTGTCATGTTACTTCAGTTACAAATTACAGCAGCTGAGACTCAGCATGTTTACACAACCAAACTTGCTTTAGGTTCTAGACCTAACAGCGTGAGCGATCGCTTCTCTTCTAGGCAGGTACGGCAGGAGCAGCCGGAAGGGATTTGTTAGGACAGAGAGGCAGACACGGAGACGTAAGGCCAGAGGGAGGTTGGAGAGCGCTGTACAGAACACGGTTAGGGTTGAAGCAGGAAACTGGCATTGTGTAACTGGATACCACACATAGCTCTTATGAGCCTCCATCCCCACCACCATTCCCTGAATAACGAGGCTTTTGTCTGCCTCAGACTGTCGTCATACCGCTGCCCCGTCAGTCTAGCGTCTCGTTGGAGAATAAAAGAGCATCCAAGTAAGAAGTTACACCTCACTCATTCTCTCATGACAGCACAGTGATTGATTTTGAAGGAAGAATTAGAGATTAGAGATCTCAGAGGATCTTTCTCTGCTTATATTTTCTGTATAAGATTACAGAAAGATCCTGTAAGATCGCATAGAACAGAGGCAGACAGTGTGATTTTTACATACATTAAATACTCATTTCTTCCTAACATCGCTCAAGATAAACATAATTGTTATTAAAGCAGAACAAACACACGAGCATAAAATATCAATATAAGGAAAAACCACCGGGCTCGTAGCCCTGGTGAGTCAAGTGCAGTCTTTATTTAAACAAAGTATCTCAGCTTAGATCCATCTGCGATTACTCATCTAAGCGGAGGTCTAAAATAGGCTGGCAATGGCCTTCCCATTCCACGTCTCTTACTCTGGGTTGGGTGAATGTCATTGTTTATTATTAGGCCGAAACCATTTCCTGCCTTTCTCCAATTCAAACACATTGTCGGGTGATAGATGCGAAGACGAGAGGAGGGAGACTGTTTGTGTCCAGTGTACATAATACAGACACCTGAATTAGTGAAAAGCTTCAATCGATCTGGCTGATCTTATTAGCCGCTGACTGGCACATCAAACAAAAAAAGAGAGCCTCTGGAACAACACTGCAGCCATCGTCCAATCATGTGTGTGAAAGCAGCAGTCCCTCCATGCGGTCCTTCCCACCCTCAGAGACCCACTGAAAGGCTCCACTTACATCATCACCTAAATCTATAAGGTGAAGGTTCTCAGAGAGAAACACATCCAGACTAAACACACACACTCACTCACTCTCACTCACACACACACACACACACACACACACACATGCGCACAGGGGTAATTAAGATTAGTTACCATAGAAATAGGAGAATTGAAGAAGCTGTTAGAGTGGATTGATATTATGTGTGTGTGTGTGTGTGTGTGTGTGTAGTGTGTGTTTTTTGCCTATACACACAAGTGTCTAGGGCTTTGGAGCTGAAAGGCACTGCCCTTCATGTCAAGAACGCCAGGATCTGTCTGTAAGATGACAGTGATTCTACGCCACTAAACTAAATTAACTGCATGGCTTCCTCCGTTCCGAACCTGCCACATCCAAATAATACACATTATGGAAACCAGCATCAGTGACATGACTGTCACTGATGCTGATATTAGAACATTACATTGTAAGATATAAAAAAAGCAACTGGTAGAATTAAAAAAAAAAAAAAAAAAAAAAGGCAGGACTCAACATACCTTTGGAATTCCTGGTCGATCAAGCCAGTCAGCGTAAATAGCGCTAAGAGTGAGGCCTTTGCTGGAACACAATGGCACAAGTGTTAGTATTATTCCTATTATTAAGCAAGGACCGGTATTGCCCAAGACATCACTCTACCTTAAAAATATTCCTAGGTTTCATGGCAGACACAAAGCTCAGACTAACACTACAAAAATGGCCACACCCAACCTCCTACGCATACACAAACGACATGTAAAGACAGTGGGAACTACACATATGTACAGGTCACGTTGGAAAATGACATGAATGCCAGGTGGAGTGGTTCCGACTTCATCTAAAGTTGCGGTACATGTTTCTGGGTGACTACAATGCAAAGAGCATACACAAACTCTAATGATTAGAAATGACGCATTGAGTTAAGAGTAACTAAACAGCACCCTCCTCCTTCATCAAAGTAGCTTGTGGGAGCTTAGAGGAAAATTCCACACCTGGTTAGGCTGAAACTTTTCCACTGTATTAATCAGTCTGTTTCAGCACTTTTCACACAGTTTTGTATTTTTGTAACTTGATTACCTCCCAGTGAGGCATTTTACACTCCATCTTCATTTACTGCTTCCCCACCACTGCTGTTTTAACTGTAATTCTAATTCTATCAGAATGGGAATCATCCCATGGATGATGACACTCTTTGAGAATCTCAGTCCTTTTTCGATCGCATTCCAAAATGAGCTGGTACCTGAGGTACATTTACTGGGTAATTGCGGGAGTGGGGGCCCTGTAAATTTAAGATCGTTGACATCTTCTTTACAGCCTGCAATTTTGGAGAATATTCCCCATAAAATGCCCATTAACCAAGAAGCTACGCACTAAAATACATCATCAGTGACCTACACACGAAGAAATAATAGCTGTTGGAATGTGGGCTGGGACAGGGCATTACAGCTAATATCAGTTCAAAGACTGAACATCTGGCATATTGTGGTGAAACAGCATAAGAAAAGATTACCTAGAATTATCTGAACATAGTTTTTTGTGTGTAATGCTAAGAAAAAAATGAATGTAACTGTCAAATGCTCTTGGATAGAAACAAGATTTGTGTGACACATGAGAGCAGCCAAGACTTAAAACACATTTTCATGTTGAGCCTTGCATGGGGCTACTGACATCCGCCTGTCTGCAAATATTAGAGCTGCTCATGGCTGCACAGCAGTGAATGTTCACTATATCATTTCACTGTCACATAAAGCACATGCACGTACGTTCCAGAGCAAAAATAACACTGATGTCATACTGGAGGTTTTGCTACATTATGTAAAAGAAATTTCTTTTTCATGTCCTTTTATTTTTATTGTGCAGTATTGAACTAAAGAAACCGGTTTGATGCTCTTCTTTCTATTCCATACATCCAGTGCCGGAAAAAACACTAAGCTTTATGGGTTTGCTGTCGTAGGTTATTTTGAATTACTCCTGCTGTATCCGTTTATTTTATTTTCATCCCGGGCACAAAGCAGCCGTGACACTCGACTGTCTGTTCCCATCATAATGGCCCTGACAACAAGTGTTTATGTGGTGAAACTAGTTCGTTTGCTTTGCTGAAATGCAGAAATGACTGTAAATACACACCAAATTTGCCCTCAACTGAGAGCTGTTTACCGAGAGAGAGCCGCTGACTGCCCGCCCACTCTCCCTGGTTTAATTGAATTAATTTGTGCTTGTCCGGCAGCACACTCTGCACGACAGAAGATGCAAAAGACAGCAGGCAACTGAGAGGATGAACTAAAAAAAAAAAAAAGGCGCTACAGGCTGGGTGGGGGGAAAAAAGTGGAGACCGAGCTGAAGGAAAAGACAGAAAGAGGCAGGATGAGAGGTTAATGAGGCAATCAGGAGAAATAGAGAACTGAATGATTTAGTGGTTGCAGAAAGGCAGACAAAAAATTAGAGAGGAGGAGAGCAGGAGGAGCAGTTATCCTTTTACACTTCAATTAACAACAGAGTGGATGAGACTGCTCACATAATAGGATCTGTGTTGGAAGATTTAGTCGCGTGTGTTTCCATAGTGGGGCCGAGTTAACACATCACATTATATTTAACAGCAAAGCTGTGAATAAATCACATCTGCTGAGAAGGAAAAATACCAGGCTAAGGTCAAAGAGAGACATTCTATAAATCATAGTTTATGTTGGCGGACTGGGGTGCCAATACTAGAGTAAAGAGCAAATGAGCTTTTATGCATCTTGGCATATTGTTGATTATTCACAAAAAAACAGTGCAGGTATTATTCACAAGTGCTTACATACCTTTCCATGTCGGGAAAGGTAATCAGCAGCATTCGCAGGAAATCCTGACCACAGAGGACAAATGAGCACAGACAAAATACTGAGGAATTCATCTAGTCATAAGTACAAGGCCAAAATGTATTTTCTTTTATTGGTTTTTAGTGAGGGGATTTAGACAAAACTGGTGCCAGAGTCCACCCATCATATATCACATGCACACCCAGAGCTGTGTGAGGGCTCCACACACACGCCTGTGCTGATGTTTGAAACAGCACTGGTGCATTTTTAACACGCCAGTATCTGATTAGACAGAAAACATTCATAGGTTTGATTTTAAATTTTAGGAAGCTGTGGTTATTTCACCCAGCGGAAAGCGGGGTTTTTTTTACGCAGCCCTACCTGAGACAAAACGAGGTGGCCATGATATCGCTTCACAAATGATCTGAGGAAAGCGAGGAACTGCTGTTCTCCAGCTTGACTGGCCAAAAACCTGAGGAGAAAGTAACCCTGAACAAAAATACGGTAATTAAATGAATAAATAACAGTATCCAATCCATCAACGAGGAAAAGAAAACGCTTCATCAGTGGAGTTCTACTAATAATAAAGGGAAGCAATAAAAAACAGAAAAAATGCAGTCTAAAAACTTTGATTCCTGCTCCCGTCGTACTTTTCAGTCTTCATTCGTTGGATTGTTATGTCTCACCTTGAGGTAGTGAACTTGCATGAAGGCCTTGTCCGGGTTCAGGGCATGTTTAACTGATGAGGAGCCAGACTCGGTGACCTGACCAGTGTTCTCCACGTTTGGCCTGCAGAAAAGCCGAGAACACAGTCGGCAACAGGACATGTCATTGCTAAACACACTGCAAAGATCCCGATCAAATTTACCTGTAGATTTATACTGGCACTAAGTCATTTATTGTGTGATCTTATCACAGCACCTGCTGTTATCAAGTTGTGATTTATTGAACAAAGTGAGAATGTTTCCACAGAGAAGCACCTCCATTTCTGCCCACAAAAAGGCAGACAGGTTTCACCTTGCTGTCACACAGATATAAATGATCCGTTCTTCCTCCACAAACACGCAAGCGCTGATAAAACCAATATAAGCCAAACAAACGGCCCGCTGACATGGGATGCTGGGCAATGATAGTTTCAGTTAGCCGGTATTGATCAGAATGAGCAGATTAACTCAGCGTGCCAATAGGAAGGCCTTGAAGAATCACCTTTCAGCCCAGTCGATATGCTAGGCGCCTGCCCCACCAATCAATACACCCTTCATCACTGGTGAGCTCTTTTCCACGAGAACGCCTCACGACAATGACTAGACACACACACACACACACAAAGTCAGACATTAAGATATAACTTATTCACACTGATTAGGGTTGAACACAAAAAGAGCAGAGTGTGGGAAAAATCGAAGATAGAGGACTGACAGGAATGCTGGCCCTGCCCAGTCAGGAGGAAGCTGCCAATTTCCTGGAAAATGGAACATTATCAGTAAAAAAAAACAACAAAAAAACAAAACTGTTTTGTCATTGTGTAAATACGTGCCTCACATCTAAACATACGTTTAAAACAATCTGTTGGTGACCCGGTTCAGAAAGACAGATTTCACGACATAAAGATGTTCAGTGTCTCTAAATGGCAAACTGTCTGGAGAAAAAAGTAAAACACTGTTTATCGTGGTTGTTGGAGGTCAAAAAGAATCATCTTCTCTCTGAACTGCAGCCACAAAAGTTGCCCTTCCATTTAATCAAGGTAAACATGTATTTTTTTATGCCTTGCTCTCCATCCAGCTCCTGACCCACATGGCTTCCTGTTACTGCTGATAAGATGAAAACAGACTTTTTAAGACAGCAGGACATGATGCATCCCTGGCAAATTGTGTGCCTGTTTGCTGGTGTCTGTTTGTGGATGTGCCTGACAAAAAGAAAAAAAAGTACATAGACAAAGAGCGACAGACCAAGGGACAAAAAGAATGATGTGTATTTCCAGGACCGAAAATGCACTGGCTGCATGCGTCATAGATACAAGTGGCAAAACGCTGAGAGGAAAAAACTTGATCCATCACTGCCATGTTGTACAAAGGAACTCCAGCCTTCCCACTGTCCTGACCAGGGATGTATGGATGTGTAAATCCTCGTCTTTCGCCCTGTCTCTTTGTCTGAGATGATTTACTATAGCTTTAAGAAGAATCGCTGCTCGCTGCCTTGGAGAATCACACAATAGCTCAATGTATTGCAGAATAAATGGCGCTCTTATCTGACTAGTGGGCCATGTGTGTGATAGGGAGGGTGTTATGTGTGTGATAGCGATGTGTGTGTGCATGTGTGTGCGTGTGTGTGCGTGTGTGTGTGTGTGTGTGTGTAGCCATGCATGCACCTGGGTGTGTCTGAGATCGTGATAGAGAGAAATAGCAGGAGGAAATCAGGAGCTATTACTGACAGAACCTAATGTAAAATGCGTGCGCGCACACAATCACGCGCGCACATGCATGCAGACAAACACACACACACACAGGTTTATAGCTCCATGAGCCATATCTTGACAAATTGCACTGGGTTGGCTGTGGAAACCGGATAAGGCAGAGCAGCAATCCCGGCAGCCCAGTGAATCAGCAGGGAGAATGGTGTCTGGCCCAGGCTGCCCTAAATATAACTCATCTGAAATGGGCCGATAAACACTGGCCACCAGGGCCCCTCCAGGATCAAGGGGTGTCAATTGTACCCTGTTGATCTAGAAAAGTACAATCTGCCATTTAGCCTGTGATTTTTTTCTTTCTCCCGTTCTCTTTGTGTATGTCTGTGTGTGTGTGTGTGTGTGTGTGTGTGTGTGTGTGTGTGTGTGTGTCAGTGTGTCAGAGTCTCCCTGTAAGATTTTACATCTTTCTCTGGAAAAGTGGAGCTTGACAGTGCAAAGATGTTGTCTTTCAGTTGGCATTACTGTCCAATGTGAAATGGCAAAATAAAAGACAATAAAAAGCTGTTTTCTTTCAAAAATCTCTATCTTATTGTTTACCTTTTCACTTTTATTTTTATGTGGACTGTATATCGCGTGTTTGGAAGTGTAATAATTATTTTTTTACTTCTACTTTTTATATCACTGTTTCATCACATTCATGTTGACATGTGTACTCGTATCATTTGTGTGTGTATAAATATTTTGGAGGATAAACGCTCCATCTCCTTGCCAGTAGATCAGAGTGCAGCCTCTTCCAATCACCAGACTCTTTCTAGCATTTCTCTCTGCGTTGTGACAACCAGCATGTGTTTATATGTAGTTTGTTTTCCCACAGCTGCAATGTTAAACAGTGGAACCACATCAGGACTTGGACATACAGACAGTCCAGCCCACATCAAACAAAGCAGCGTGGCTCAAATTCCCAGGTCTAGCAGAAAACCAAGATATTTGTTTTATATGATCCTCCAAGGCCGGTGATGTGTTCCAAACGCAACATCAATATATGGATCACAAAGACAGAGATTTGGTTTCCTGAAATTTTAAATGTATGTATTAAAAAGCAATCTATTTTAATTCGTTTTTGTTAAATTGTAATTTTTGCCATTTGTTTACATTGTTGAGCACAGACTTCCTTGGTCACATCAGCAATTAGTTGCGATTAAACCCTCATTTTGGTTTTCAGAGACAGCACAAATAATGGAAATAACTGATAAATCTTATCTCAGCATGCAAATGCACTGTCACAATAAGCATTAACATTTTATCTCTCAGTAATCAAAAGAGAGAAATCAGTATTTTTCCAAACTCAGTTTAGACAGTTGAATTTTTTCCAGTTGTGATTTTTCAAAACAAATTAATAAATGAAATTACGTGTGCGCATGTGCTCGGATGAGTCTTTGTTGAATTATTTGCAGCTAATTTTGTGACGCTGACTTAAATACGAGAGGAGCAGAAAAGACATTATTCTTCTTCTCCGAGTCAGCTATGTGCTTTTTTCCAAGCTAGAATCTTAGTTTCAACAGGTTAAGGCTTACCAAACAATGGAAAATTACACCGCACAATATGCAATGTATCCGCAGCTCAATCGCTGAAACAAGAGTGACCCTTAAATCAGTGATTTATTGAGTAACCTAACATTGTGCTGTGACAACACCATTAGCAGGATGACAGATGGAGTTGAGCAATAAAGAGGAACTGCCATGAAATCAATTAAACAAGGATTTGCTGTCACATTTCAAAATGGCAAAAAAGTATCATCTCGAGTTTTCTTCCTTCTTTTTTTTTCCCAGATGAAGAGCTCCAGTATGGCAGGCATAATGATAACAAGTGTGAATGTTTCCAGCCCTCAACGAATGACTGTTAGCACAGGTGTACGCCTATAATCCTCAAATGACACTGGAAGATAAAACAAACAGGGTGTGGGTCCCACATTGTTAGAAACAGGACAGGGCTTTGTGTGTGTGTGTGTGTGTGTGTGTCTGTGTGTGTGTGTGTGTGTGTTTTTATGTTCAGACCTATTCCAAGTCAGGAGAGTACTGTACACCTGAGTGTACCGGCCACACCTGCCACACCTTTACCCAAGGAATGCATATTACTCACACACTGTAGACACTTCCCATGGGTCAAGCAAACTTAATCAAACATTTGCATCTCTGTGGAAACAGCAAATGCCTCATGGCGTACTGGTGATCATTAAAATTGATACTAACCAACTTTACTGTGAACACACGCAAAATTGGTGAAAAGTGGGTTTTCTAAACCAAAATGACGTACTGTTTATTATTCTCATGACATTTACCAGCTATCAGGCTATGACAAGGAATGATGACATGTATTAGTGAAGCTTTAAAGCCCCTAGAACACAAGTGCTGGAAGTGGTGTATATTTAAGTGTTATTATGTGGGGGGACAGCATCTTGTGTCATAGCAGAGGAGCACTAATATGTATTTAGCAACTGCTGAATGACACCCCGTCGGCTCCGTACTTAATAAGCACAGATTGCTTCAGCGGTGACAGTTAAAAAAACAATAAGCAGTCAGTATTTGGTATAATTCAAGCAATTTCATGCAACGCTGCTCTCTGCTTTAAGTTTCAGATTGTTCTCGGATAAACACTCCCCCTGGGGCAAGTAGCAATAGGAAAATATTTTACCAGACATACTTGTGGAGGAGACACACCTGAGAATCTGAAGTTCCTCCTCTGAGTTTTTCAGCTCATCAGACAGTCGTCTCCATCTCAGCAGCGCCTTCAAGTCAGACTCCTCTTTTGTCTCTTCTAAGGAGAGCTAGAAGGAAAAATATATGGTTTTAAAAAGATTATATTAGGACATTTTAGGGCAGAGGCGGATATACAGTATTAAACAGTAAATCTCGACACTGGCCACTTTCAGTGACACAAAGCCCTATTGATTCTGGCAGCAGTAGCCAAGTTAATGTATCAAAGAAAATGCCCTAGACACACAAAAAAGTAAATTCCAGAAAGGGTGGCAACTGTGTACTGTTAGGAAAACCGAATATGTAGTAGAAGCGCTTTTTTGTCGTTTAACATCGTATGTTTTCAGACGGTGGGGACGTTGGGGTTTGATAGTTTATCTTGCGGCTGGCCCAGGAACTTCCTTAACCTTTCATTATGTTTGGCCAAGTTCTCTGACATCTCAGTTTATCATTTCCTGTTTATGTTGTTTGCGCTGGAACTTGGGTCGGTGCCTCTATAAACTCTTCACTTTAGTCTTTGATTTGTGTATAATTTTACAAGACCAGTCCTGAAGCCAACAATATAAAGTGACAACCACTACAATAATCCTGGTTTTGTGGAAACTGTGGAAATGAAAAGCTAAAATATGAACTTGTGTTGTTGAGCTCAAAGAACAAACAAATCCTGTTAAGATAGTTTTTTTATATATGGGATGATGAGAAGGATCCGTACCTGTCGCACTTTGGCCCAAATGATGTCCTCGAGGTAGGTGGCAAAGCCCTCGCTAATCCATTCCTCAGTCCAGTCTTTGGCTCCAATCACCAGACCGAACCAGGAGTGGGCGATCTCATGGCATATCCTGGAGCCACACAGGGACAGATCGTTCTCCTCCGAGCCAGAACTCCCAGCATTCAACACACTCTGGGACAGGAAAATGATGTGGGGGCTGGGGAGAAATAGGACAGAAATAATAGATGAGAAAGATGGCTAAAGTAAGCAAGGGTTAAAAAAATGGGAAGAAGCTGTAAAAATAGGAAAAATGTACAAATGACAAATGTGAGTAAAATGTTTAAAACAACACAGGGGCATGAATGCCGACTGTGGGGGCTTCTTTCAGCAGGAGACTCGACTTGACCTAACCTTCACTCCTGCTACTAGTCTGTTTACTCTGCTTTTGTTATTTCTCATTCTTTTATAATGATCCAATTGGTTGAGAAACTATATCTCATTACATCTTGAACACAGCCTTACATTTTTAAAATAAAAACACTAAAAAAACAGAAGAGTTCTGGGAAACAGGCTGCAGTGGAAAGAAGAACACAAACTAATGAGGAGTAGGAGGCACCGACTGCCCATCCCTTCCTCCATCCTCCATAGTATGTTTAGCAAAGGATAAGTTACTCTCCTGGTGTTAATGCCAAACCCAACTCCAGGACTCTATGCAAACATTAAAGGCAGAACTTGATGTTCCCCAGACTAAAACTGACAGCCTGGAATTGGTTTAAAAGAAAAACAAAAATCAGGATGCGGACATTTACATGTACACCAGTGAAGGCTGCAAATTTTGCCTCGATAGTATTGATTCCCAAGTAAAGATGATGAGCAACCCCGGGTGAATGTAAAACCTTAAATTCTGGGGGGTAATTTTTAGCCAGTAAGATGGTAGGCACACTTTTGGGCCAAGTTGAAAAGGCTTGTTGCCTAACTTCCAAAATAACAGTGTGCACATGAGAGTTTCTAAACAGTATTCTTTCCAGATAAAGGCTATATTTAATATTCAACTTAGACTGAGATTTAAAAAAAAATGGAATGTGGCTTGTCTTCTAAACCCTTCCTGTTTTTTCTCAATCAAGGAAATAAATTTTGGGTTAAATTTGGTTTGGAAATTTCTCTCGAGGCTTGCCAAGAGGGAAGAGTGTGTTGTTGAAAAATGGATTGGCACAGACACACACCTCATGCAGATGCAGGCAGAAGAATCTTGGGTTTGCCTGTAATAACGCAAATACTGCGGCACAGCGAAAATCATGCCCGATTTGGTTAAAAGTAAAAAAAAAAAACCCCCTCAAGATCATTAGGTTCAGCTCTATGAGGCTTTGAGATAAATGCTAACATCATCACATTCACAATGACAATTACACCAGCCTGATATTTATGAACTATATTGCTTCCCACAATTCCATTTGTTCAGCAAGCTTACATTTGCTATGAAGCAATAAAATTGCAAAGGCTGATGAAAAGGCTGTTGAAATGAAACTGTGACCAGAGGACGCTCCTTAATGAAATGCGTATATAACACACACGGAAGGAGGAAATAAATTTCACCCTGCAGTATGCATGAATCACATTTTACATCATCTATTTGATTACAGTTTAAGTTCCTGGCCTGAACCTTGTAAGTAGTATTCAATTCAATTCAACTTTAATAAAAATACCTTCTGTTATGATCAAGATTGTCTCGAGACACTTTACAGAAACCCAGAGCAGGCAACAGTGGCAGAAAAAACATGCCTTTACTAGGAAGAAACCTTGAGCAGGACAAGGCTAATATGCCAGGACCCTGTTGCTGATGGCCAGTCAGCTAACGCTGGGGACACGTGGAGAAGAACAAAAACATTTAAAAATAATATTATCACGGACATTACTGAGCAGAGTGGGAAGAAATCTTTAATAAAATCTGAGATGAAGAGCATCTTTCAAAAGTTCGTACCTTTACCTGCTGAATAGTCTGCACCCACTGATGAAATAAATTAAAAATAATGAAAGCAACCAATTCTGGTCAATCAAGTGTGATGATTTCAGTAAAAGGGGTATCATTTTGCCGAAACCACCACACTGTTGTGTTTAGAAAGCAAAGTTGGATGCCTAAACAACATTCTCCTGCTATTCTCCTGAAGGTTGTTTTATCGGATTAAAGACAAACTGGTTATTTAGGGAAATGTCAACATCCTACAATAGGGTCTTGCGGACATCATTTCCGAGACAGCCTCTCAAATTCAATCCCATGTTTTTCTTGATTACACAAACAAAGGCTCTCACTGGAGCAGGAGATGCTAACATTAGCCTTATGAGTTTCTTTGTAGCCTAATCTTATCCCTGCACAATTGGATAAGCATGGCTTTGTTGTCAGCTCCAGCGGTGCGTTTTGTGCGACTCTGTGAGTAAGTGAGTGTGAAACACAAAGACAGCCTTTCAGAGACGGCGCTTGCACATGCTCCTTGGGGGGAAACGAGGAATCCGTCACAACAGTGACAAATAGTGTCATCCCACCATAGTCGCGTTGAACAACAACAGCATCTTTCACAGTCATTGATACGCTGGCTGACAGAAACTGGCGTCGGGGACATGTCAGGTACACACTCAGACGATAAGATGACATCCACACACATTCATACATACTGTTTATAGTAACAGCAGCATATGTTAAAGGGTAAAAAAAAAAAAAACCTGTTGAGCATGTAATTGTTCACCTCTGCAAACTTTAAATGCGGTCCTAATTTAAAATAGCATGCTTAAAAAGTCTCTGAAAGATATTTCTTTACAAATAAACTCAGCGATTGCAGCAAGAACTATAATCAGTCAAGTCTCACCATGAAACGTTGTTAGACTAAGATTTCACAAAATGTTCAAAAACAAAGACATAAAAAAGGTAGAGGAAAACACACACCAGTTTTTGAACCTGATAAATTAAAACCAGCCACTGACGTCCCAAAATTCATTCAAACTACATTGACATTGAGGATTTATTTTATTAATTTAAAGTACTAAGTAAAAAATAAAAAAAAGCCATTAATTTTTAATTGTACTAAATTTCTTAAACAATCGCAAGTGCGTTTTAGGTACGACAAGCAATAAATCAACAAGCAAAACAGATGTGCTTCCAACCTAAGGGATAAAATAAAGGATTTTTCTACTGAAAAACTCTTGCACAAAGAGAATAACTGTGTTGTACTGAGTTTTAATTGGAATCACGATCACTATAATCGGGCGATATCTTGGTAGTTGACCCTTACATTACCAGGGAGAAACACTGCCATTGATCTGCACATTTTTTTGCTCATTAACTGCACAGTAATGTTTCTGAGCCAACACACTCATGAGCATTCAGACAGGTCCGAGTGCTGCTCCGATAGGAATTTGCTTGTTTTGGCATCCTCGTGTGAATTCTATTAATCTCTCCTGATACCACCTATACTTGTCATTTCCAGAGCTGTAACAGGGCGAGGATCTCATAACACTTTTAACGGGGTGATACCAGTAGGTCTAATTCACCAAATAAATTTTTAATAAAAAAAAGCTGTTCTGCCATCTTCTAACTGTGCCAGAGGATGAAGGGTGAGGGTGACCTGGCTCAAGCGTCAGGGGTAAGGATAGAGGCAAATCTTTAATTTGGTGAGACACGGATTGCATTTGCGTTCCGCTCCTCCATCTCTCCATCCATTATTCATCTGTCCGTACATCGGACTCAGCTGTAGGCCCGCTTTCCCCAGTGGGACATTTCCATGAATAATGCAGAAGGGACCCTATCACAGTCCTGTAATTGACATCCATGACCAGCTAAGCTCATGGCTTGGACACTAGTGAACGGTCCCATGAGACAGCGGAATGAGGTAATGTGCTGTAAGAGACACAGTGCTCATGACACTTGGTTATTCACACACCCTGTGTAAACAAATAATAAAAAAGTCTCGATGAAAAGCAGAATCCACATGTCCATCAACCTGTTTGATGCAGTTGTGTTCTGTGTTGCGACACTGAAACGCTTAAGCTGTATTGCTGGTTATGTATGGCATGGTCTAGGTTTTCATTCTTCTTTTTTTTTTTAATCTGCCCTAATGTCAGTTTACAGGAAAAGGCTTTGTCTCGTTCTCCGCCCTCTCAGAGAGTCAGTTGACCGTTTCCAACACAGCGGCCTGTTTGACCAAACTCCTACCATCCTTCGTTCTTTTTTAACAAGTCTGACTTCAAATGTCTGGCATTCCAGACTGGCTGTAGATCAGCTCTGTACTCCCAGACAGGGGCCCCACAGGGCCAGGCCAAATGCCACTCCATGTAGGGCCGGATCACATGAACGTGGGCCGAGACTGGGGCCCCTACAGAGCCGCCCCACCCACATGCGCTGCATCACATCACAGCCTGAAAATAAACAGTAGAAAAGATATTAAAGGTCATCCAGGTCATCAAAGAGGTATCTCTTGAGCGCGAGTTTAAAAAAAAAAAGAAGGTTTGGGATGTCAAGTGCAGGTTTCGAGGTAACATAATGAGTTTAAGTGTTTCATCAAAGAAAGCCATACACAGACAGCTGGTTCTAAGCGGATTAGCTTTGCATCACAGTGATGGGATCCATATGGGTCATTATTTGATGAGGTCAAGAATGCTAGTATAAACACACTGAGGTTTGCATGGAGGTGTAATAAATGCACATGGTGCAGAAATAACAGCTCACCCACATGCACTAGCAGAAAATCACAGGCACAGGCATGCAGACAAACACCCACCCACATACTTTAACAGAATCTACTTTCAATCCATATCAGCTGGGAAGTGAGAGCAGATGTCTGATCCATCTTCTCCTCACAGTAAAACAATCCCCGGTACACTTTGTTCCCCGTTCAATGCGGAGACCAAAGTCTGAGGTCAGTCCAGAAGAATGTTCTTGGATGTGCGATGCTCTAGCGCAGATATAAAACAACCTAGACATTTATTTGTCTATAATAGTAACATGTCCTGACTGGGGCTATTAAAGCCCTTCTGTATGTCACCTTCAAAGTTCATCTGAATAAAAACAAACCAGTGTCATTAAAAGGGTGGCATTAACATCGAAACTGCCTGGAAGAAATGGGTCCTGCATCACAGCAGTTACAGTATTTGCATGCAAACCACATTATTCATCAAACTGCACTCAGAACCCTCTTATGGCTGCCACATTAATGAAAGGAACAGGAAAGAAATGTACTCAGTAGATTAGAGGCTGAAAAATTTTCTTGTCTTCACTGTAATAAATAGCCCCTTTTACACCCTTATGTAACATGAGAAAATGAGAGAACAGGAAGAGGGAAAGGGAGACTGCTCAGTACTAGAATACCGGATGAAAAAGGTTTCATAGTGTAAAAAAAATAAAAAATAAAAAAATAAAAAGGTGATCTGAAGGTGAGAATAACTGGCGGGAAAAGTGGTCTTTGTAGATGTTCACCTGGTCAGGATTTCTGCCAGACAAGCAGGATGGTAAAACTGAAAAGTTTTAAAGTTAATTTACAAAATTACTGGGAAAACTGTAAATCAATCAAAATATCAGCAGCTTCGTGAACTTTTCATGAGTAAAGCAAAGAAGTGGCTTTAAAAAAAAAATCAGCAGAAAAACAAGGCGGTCATGGTCATTTTTTGTGCTCATGAGAGTGTCCAGGAAATTATGTATATAGAGAGAGAGAGAGAAAAAGAGAGAAAGAGAAAAAGGGTGTGAAAGAGAGACAAAACATTTAAAATAAATTTCGAGCATAGCTCTCTCCCTAAGGCTCAAAGCAAACCCAGACACCAGAAGCATTACCGCTGAACATTTCACAGAACTATGTTAAAAAATATCTTATTTTGGCCAGTTCAGCTCAGAGGTCCCACAGACATTAAGCTGTCTGGCTTTGCACACAAAAATGCAATTACCCAAAGCCTCTAGGTTTCAGAATCACACACGGCCCAGGATACACAGTGAGCCCAGCGGCAGGATCCCCTACATCATACAATGGACCCATCCGTTACCCCGGGGAATGGGCTGCCATGGACTCATCCATTAGTTAATAGAATGGGTGTGCAGTGACA
This sequence comes from Tetraodon nigroviridis, assembly GCA_000180735.1. NCBI lineage: Eukaryota > Metazoa > Chordata > Actinopteri > Tetraodontiformes > Tetraodontidae > Tetraodon > Tetraodon nigroviridis. Next base: position 554,549 of record CAAE01015023.1, on the reverse strand, counting down.
GGCCTGTCTTGCTGAAGCCCCTAATCCAGAATTATGGAGCAGTGTGTTTGTGTTACTGTTAATGCAGTTCTATATGCCAGCTGTTGCCAGCAGGTTCACACTTGGGGGTGGTTCACAGCAATACACTATCATTCACAAACTGGCCACAATGGAAATATAAATGGCAACTTAGGCAAAAACAGCACAAAGGTAGACACATCAGAAGCTATTATTATGAGCAATGTTTAAGGTTCCGTAAATGTTGCTATTGTGCTATCATAACTTTTTTGCCGTTACTATAGGGAGATACTTACATGCATCTAACGGCATATAACTCCCCTCAGGATTGTTGTAAATTAGTTAAAATATGGAAGGCCCCTGAAGATCACCCATGATGCTGATAAAGAAGAAATGTGACAGGTCAGCAGGGAGGTTTTTGCAAAAATAAAACTCCTACTGAAGCACACTCAGCTAGTTTATTAATTTTTATGATGTTAAGTTATTATGATGACGATTATTATAAGAATAACGCCGTCACATACCTTCCTCCCTTGGTGGAGGTAATAAAACAGTTGCCAACAGTGGGTACAGTGGGCTTTAGCGGATACAGTGGGTATAAAAGCTCGGTGGTGAGCATTTAGGGCAAAGGCAAGGGAAAGAAAGGAACGGAAATGAATAAAGCCCACCTAGAAATCTCAACTACATGCAGTTGGTGAGCAGTTGACACTCCCTCTCCTTCTGTCCAGGTGCAGGCAAGCAGAGCCGCTTTATCTGCTCTTTTGTGCAGCGACAGGAGAGAGGGAAGTCCACTCAAGGTGGGAAGAAAGAAACACCTCATCCTTGACTATTTGATTAACAGTGGTCTGCCATGCCAAAAGGAGAATCTGACCCCCCACACACAATTGCACCTCCCTACCTTGAAATCCTCAAATGCATGCTTAAAGAGCAGGTCTGTGTCACACAGTTCTAGAGTTACTTTACAGATCAGACTGGAGAGGAGAGCAGAAAGGCAAGAATTCCACTGAGATGTCAAAGGAAGAAGGGAGGACAGACAGTGGGAGGACAGGGGAAAAAATAGACTAGGGGAGGGACAGAAAGGAATGAAACAGGTTAATTACGTGTGCCCCAACATCTGAATTCAAACTTTTTAAAACTACTGGTCCGGTCCCGTTAAAAAAGGAAAAAAAAAAAAAAAGCATTTACAAAAGGGAGCTGCAGGGCAGGGTAGGGTTTTTATGCTGCAGGGAAGTAATTCCCCTCGGCGCTCTAGCTCTCAACTTCCTCCCAACAGGAAGCAATGGACGGTGTAACTTCCTGCCAGCCCATAAACAAACAACGCACTCAACTGAAGTCAGGCTGAAAATCCTCCAGTGCCACTTACAGAGGTCAAGAGGTGTACACCAGTCATAACTTTTGGCCAGGGTCCGTGACAGTTATATGGCTGCCTAGTTTGTCTGTACAGGAAAAGGGAACTAGCAGTTTAAGTACTCGAGGCCCCTTCTCCCCACTTCTGCAGGCAAAATTCCTTTTCTTTGGTGAGCATTGTGCAAAACAGTTAACAATACAGGAGAACAACAAATGTTTCATTGAGAAGAAGGGAAAAAAATGTTTAGAAAGGAATGCGTCTGCAAGTAAGGGAAGTAGAGGCCTGTCTGAGCAATGTGTCTGTGTTATACTGCAGTAACTGAACATGCATGGAGACTGACGTGAGTGGTGTGTGTGTGTGTGTGGTGCCACTTTTTGTTCTTGATCTCAAAAACTGTCAGAGTGCAAACAAAGAATTCTGCAAATGTACGCACTCTGATGACATCATCCCAATTCACCAAATGCATCCCCTAAAAACACATATAATTAGTACAAAAACAAGCCCAAGAGAAACACTTGTTTCAGCAGGTTTATCTCTTCTCTCCAAAATGCTGGGGAAAGCACCGAGAGCTCTGGGACGTCAGAGAGGTCTATATTTAGGCCAGGCTAGCTGCTCGCATGATGACCTGTGATTAGTTCAGCTCCAGCTTTGGGACACAAAGAAACTTCAAAGAGCAACCGGAAACGCCAGCCCATTCCAGTCACAGAACAAAATGACGTAGTCAAGCTATAATGAGATTACTCATTTTAAATTAAAAAAAAAAAAGAAGAAAAAGAAAGAAACTCAGTATAAGCAAAGGTATTACCTATGTTCAAGTTGGGATCAGGAGTTTGTAGGTCAATGGACAATGAAAGGTTAGATTAGTAGATTAGAGTCAATAAATTGAGAGCTTTCTAGTACAACTTTTTTTTTTATATAGAGGACAACAACAAAACTAAACTGTACAGAGAGGAAGGACCTTATCAAAACCTTCTTTCACACAATTTCATTTTATCTGACTCTCCTTCATCCACACACTCCTGTAGATACATGGTTGATTCACTCTCCACTAATAATAAATGTTTTTAACCATTTCTCCTTGGTCCTGGATATATGAACAAAGACTTACCTACACGTGCATGCCCGTGCGTGCACTGTGCATTTGCGTGTAAATTAGAAAGGCCTGTTGTGTATCCTGCCCTGATTACAAACCTGCCCTTACTTGACTCCCTAATCTTGGGTTTCCTGCCCTCCCTCCCGGGACCTCGGTATAAAAACTTCACGCCAAAGTGAATCCTCCCCTGTTTCACATCTGCCCTCCCTCCTGTGTATCACACTACAACAGTTTCATGCCTGCCTGCCACTGCTCCCTGTCTTAGAACCCCTCCCCCCCTGCTGTTTCCACTGGGGCACTGTACAAAAAAACTGCACTTGGCCTGGTCCCAAGAACGGGGGCCCACATCCCTCCCAATCTCTAGATTAAATGGCACCCGTCTCTGAAGTCCTTCCAGGCACTAATGGCTTTTGTTACTGGGAATAATCCACACATCCTCTCCCACATCATGGGGGTCCACCAGCCTGTCGTGAAACCCTTTCTTGAGCCTCTTCATCTCTCATCTCCATCTCAATCTACGATTCCATTTTCCTTGACCCCCACGCCTTCTTTTGCCACAACACTGTGTTTAAGCTCAGAGGCATGCAGGACGGAACCGCACGGAATGAGGGGAGGATGCAGCGCGTTGACACTGGGTTGAGACCCATGCTGAGTTTTATAGGAAGTCAGTGCAGGTGCTGTCTGAGGCTTAATGTAGGCTCTAAATCTCTCCTCTCTCATCTGCAGCTCACTAGAGTGAAGAGCCAGGGCAGGAGGGATAAAGCGCCTGGGATTTATCCTCAGGGAAAGAAAATGTCAGACGACAACCACAGCAAAACAGCTACTTGATGTCTGTACAAAATAAATACAGCAGAGACAGGTTTCTTTTTACAAGATGGGTGCTGATTAAAGAGCAGTCGAAACATGTGTAAGATTGACCGTGTAGGTACAGGTGGTTGTGTCTGTCCCCATCTTTCCCGCAAAATACTTCAGACTAGGGCCAATGTTGGTGAAAGCACCAAAGATTCACACAGAGTCCATATTCAGGCATGAGCTCATATCCTGTCTGGGGAAGTTTTCTCCAAGGAGGCCACCAGGGGTGAGGAAAAAGGCGGAAAGAGGGAACGGCTGTGCGGTTGAAGGCTGCAGAAATTTGGCACAAATATTTACTTACCAGGCTAATCAGTTTACTCAATCTACAAAAAAATCTATTTTTTTTAAAATGTCTAGTCTTAAGTATCAAATTTTAATCTAACTTCTAATCTTGACGTTAGCTGCGGTCACAGGAAAATTATAAAAAGGTCTAATGCGAGATGAGAGATTAAATGGTGATCAAATGTAGGAAGTTGGGAGGGGGAAATGGCAGAGTAAAGCAAACACGTACATTCGGAGAAATGAAAAAATAAAAATTGAGAATATACTAAAGCAATGTAAGGTAAGGTAATAAAATTTTGAAATATAAGAAAAGGAAGTGAGAAAAGTTGCTGAAAAGGGGCATTGTTAGGGGGAAGACAAAAAACAAAAGGGAATCTATAATGTGTAGGGAAGTGAATATGTCATTCTGCGGCTTTGAGCCCACCCATATTCCTCTAGACCTCACTAAAAGTGCACACAAACATTCATGTATAAATACACACACTTTGGTTCTAGTGTGGAGCAGAAAGTCTACAGTTCATACAACCTCCTGCTGGTTAGATAAAAAAGTAAGGAACAGACTGTTCGATGCGCTGCACCAAAGAGGTGAGAGAGGTTTAGTCACCCGCCACGCCAGAGAACCTTTTGCTAACTGTTCCGACTGTTGGAGAGTCATTATAAAGTAAAACTGGATTGAAGAATAACCTGACAGCGAAACAGGGTGGCAGAGGTGGAAACAGGATAAAGCTATTAGGAAAGGAATATGGTCAATGATCAGGGGGGAGGGCTTTAATGAGGCTCTAAAAGTTCCTTTTTCTGATAAATGTTTACATTTTTTTACTTCCATCTTATGCTGAGCCTTTAGTTTAAAGTTATCACTTTTATCGTGATTTATTCCTTTTCATTAGCAGGATCGCTGGCAGGTCTGAGCAGAGGTCGGAGGAGCCAGCATTGATAGCGGGAGTATTCGGCAGGAGTGAGCGAGCAAACTGTGTTTATAGGCAGTTTTGATTGGACCGATGCTTGGAATTCCAAAACGGAACATTACCACACAGAAGATGGAGACAGCGTGAAGAGCCTTTGAAATGTGTGAAGTACGTCATTAATCACGGATCTGGTGGTGGTGCTGAAGCTTTACTGTGGTCCATTCTTAAGGGTTTTTTTTGTTTCTTTTTACAAAACTAATCTGCATTCACAGTCTTCAAATAAGGGTAGAAATATATACATGCACTAATAGCAAGTACTAAGAGGTCATTGTATAGAGGAAACTAAATTTAAACTGTTTATCTAAAAGTTCATGAAGCATTGTTCTTTCAAAAAAACTATCCAGCTTCAACAGTAGACAATTGGAAACTGCCAAGCAACATACATTTACTGCATCAGACATATGGCCATTGTGACCAGAAATTTTATAAACCTACATCATGCTTACAAAACAATACATCAAGTTTATTTATACCATACAATTGGAAGGCCATATCTGTTAAATCTGCAGCTGGACAGAACTGAATGGCTCTATGGCTGGATGAACTGTCTATGATGAATTGTTGGCAGCTGAAATAATAGATGATAGTAGTGTTTGTTTTTTTTTAAGCCTCAGGTCCACACACACACCTCATCTACCCCACACTGTCATTCCATTCTCAGTTAGGCCACTGGACAACCAAAACTTAACATATTTTACATAAGAATGGCTCATGGATACCTTTTGTGCAAAATACACTGTACAAAATCCCTACGTAATCAGAAGGACAAGCTGAGTTTTCCCCTAGATCTCTCGTCTCCTATATTTTCTACTATTTCTGCACCTTCTCTCATTTAACCAAAGAGGTAGATATCATTACCTGGCCATGCCAAGACTGGAGAATCCTGCTGGGACAATGAGAACGTCAAGGCGGGGAAAAGGGTGAACCCCCAGGACAGTGTAGGCTGCAGCCAAACATCGAGGCAATAGCTTGAGAATAGCCTGAAAAGGAAAAAAGATTCCCAAGATTCACCCAAACTGGATATGTACATGTGTAAAGTTTGTCTGTAAAATAGGACTAGTTCATTAGGAAATCTGTTTTTCAAATTTTTCTTCACCAAAGAAAACCTGGATAAATCTGTAAAAACGCATCACTTCTTACATCACCAGATGTGTCTGGTGAACACTTTGAGCAACAGATGATAAGTAAAAATTCAGATGGATCATATTTGACAAAAAATCTGCAATACTGAGGATCTATATAGCAAACTCAATAGACAACATCTCCACGTTAATAGTATATAAACGTCTAAGTAATTGTCAAACACCATCAGTGTCTGACAACTCACTGTTGTGTTGTGAGGAGGAGTTTATGACTCACCGGCAGAGAGCAAGCTCGTTCATCTTTATTCAGTCAGAAGTTCAGAACAGACATAAGCATCTGCTGACATTCCAATTAGAAATTCCAACTTGGCTATGAGTAATGGTTTGAGAGATGTGGGAAGTGAGTGTACGCATTACCATTCTGCTAAAACATCATTGCGGGAAGAAGCCGCTGAAGTGAAAGCCGTGTTTCAAATGTTAAAAAAGTATAAATATCTTTAAAGGAACTCCACCTGGGCCTTCTCCAGCAAGGAAACTGGGGCAAACACACGGTGCGGAATCACCCGCTGGGACCTGGCCGACCACTGAGTAAATCGGCAAGGGTAGTCGCCGTGGGAACAAAAGATGCCCCCGTCCGCCATGCCAGAATAATCAGTTGCAGCGTTGTCTTCAACTTCTAGGGAAGAGTTGGTATATGCTGGGCAGATGGTCGGGGCTCCACTGCGCCAAAGTAAAGGAGTGGAGAGAAGGTTAATCCACAGTTCATAATATCGACCTAACTAATTGTCATTTTACAGAATGAACTGACTTTGAACTGTATCAAGAAAAAGAGAGAATGGGCCTCATCTTTGTGTGTTTGGTATGAAAATAAAAGCAGTGTGAATACGTCACAAAGACAAACCACATGAGTTTCCAAAAATATCATACGCTGTCATGTAATTCCTTTTCATCTAAATCCAACACCGAGCGCTCGCTCTGTCCTGTGTCAGGAATGTTCCAAAGGTTTCAACCGACGTCCAAGTTTCCTTCCCGTCGTTCATTGAGAATAAAGGCCATCCTTGTCGAGAAAGGTTCCTGATGGCTGCCGCTACGCTTCACCCAGACTGATGCTGAAGGAAAACCACGACGGGAGGAGCAGCATTACTGGAAACCACTGGCAGACCTAGCATCGGCTTTGCCAACAGAGCAGGAGACCCAAACCTAACCCCACCCTGCCCACACCAAGCCAGCACTACTCCAATTCCTCAGCCCTATTTTTCTATACCTCTATAAAACTTTTCGACAGCTCCACTATTTTTGTCTCCAGAGATGTTTTTTTTGTTCCTGGGCAATGGCTTTGCAATATAATTGTGTAAGTTAAAAGTACTTGCCATAAAATTTGACTGAGTGCTGCACCTTATTCATCACCTACACCATTTAACAAAAAAAAAAGGTTTACGATGGAATATCCGAGAGCCAGATTAAACTGTAAAGAAAAAAAAAAAATCAATAGGAAAACTAATAAAATACCTGCTATTCTGCACCAGTGAGCCCATGACTACTTTGGAGCATCCAAGTCCAGACACAGGCTCTGCCTCAGTCCAATGTGCGGGTCCAGGCCCGGGTTTGGCCGTCTCGCCCCAGTCTGCCCATTCCCCTACGCCTTCTACCCACTCCGCTGGAATGTCTGCAGCGACTTGTTGCCAGTGCCCCACTGCCAAGGTGAAAGTGGAGGCAGGCATTGGCATGGTGACATAGTAATTCCAAATGAAGAACCCTGCAGAGAAAGTCAAAAAAATGTAAAAATAAAGACCTGCAAAGATTTTGTTTGTGTGTTTATTATAAGAAACACTGACTTACTTGTGTCCTCATCATTGATTGGAGAAGTTTGTTCCTCCCCACTCATCAAAACCAAACAGTCACAGGGGGCTCGTATTGTTGCCTGCCACGTCGACAGGGCAACCGGCGGCTCCTGGCAAGGGAAGAGGGCTCGGTTGTTGATGGGCGAGCCAGCAGTGTAAACACATACCCTGGAAGGGTAAACAATGGTAAACTATAAACAACCTTTTCTCATTTCTAAAGCGCACACATGCGCGCACACACACTCGCACTCACACAGCAGAATAAAACAGCCTGCGGCATGTTTTTCTGAATTAATGCATCTGATTTATTTTCTTACAGTGCAAGTTCAGACTGTTACAATTCAAGTGGCAGAAATTGCAGCAGATGCATCCCTTTGAAATGGAATCTTAATCAGAAGATAAAACTACTTTGAGTCTAACCTGTTGTCCTGGTCTTTGGTCCACCTTACAGATCTTCCCGAGGGTTTTGTCTCATAGCAGATCCTCACAGCACGTGGAAATTCCAAAGGTGATGAGATGCCCATTTTTCTTACCTGTAGACTCCACTGATCTCTATAAAAATGCAAAGAACTCCCGTCTTGAACAGCAGGGGCCTGGGTGCTCAGCAAATACAGCTGGTGTTTCCGTTTCCACTGGTTGGATGGCATGGAGGTAACATTCTGAATAAAAGCTGCTGACTTTAAGTCCCGTGAGGGGACAGCAGATGTCCCAGATGTGCTGTCAGATTGAAGGTCAGACATGAATGACAAAGAGGAGACGTCCACCTCTTCAACTTTGACTACATTAATGTCACAGCAATCCAGGACCAAGGTAAAGTCTTCATCACTGGTGTCTTCCCAACCAGGGGAGGACTGTAACGTAACCACAGATGAAACCTGAAATTCATCCATGGTATTTTCTTTTGATGCAGTTTTCCCCAAAGTCCTTTCACTTCCCTGTCTTGGATGCAGATCTTGCAGCATATGCTCGGACCCACAACCTCCAACCTGAACAGGTGCAACTAATTCAACATTGTCCTCAGGATTAATCCCACCTGCAGGGCAAGGATCGAGGAATAAAACAACACTACCATCGATGACTTTCCGTTCAATATGAACAGTCAGGTTGAGCACATAATGTTTGACAAGTATGTGGTTGGTATTAGCTCGCAGTGGTAGATCGTTGTCTGGCTCCATGTCTCAAAATGGTGTGAGGAATAAATGGCAACACCTGAGACAGACAAGACCAGGGTCTTTAATTTGAGCAAACTTACATAATTTAAAAGAGTATCATCCACGGATCCACTCAATAACGCACTTGACTACGTAACACCTAGTCCAAGGCATGTTCTTATCTCAGATTAGCATTTGTGTTTCAAACTTTTAGCTAACTAGTCTGAGTCGTAAAATAACAGCCGTAATACAGGTAAAGCTTAAAAAAAGAACGTTTCACAGTAGTTTACAATAGCAGCTGTTTCAATAAAACTTACAATTACTGGCTTCAGAAGTAGGGAAAGCTACATTATCAACACACTGACTACTATCCTGTATCAACTATCCGGCATGTTTACTGTGCACCGAAGTCGCGTAGAGATGACGTCACAAAATGCGACCGTAATCTGTAGTTCTTACAGCCGCCTCGTAAGGTTGTGTGGACTTTATGAGCTGGCGTTACACTTAATGCACTCAGCAGTAAATAGTCACATATTTTTTTCCAGTGTAACCGACAATAACTGTAATAAATATTCTTTTTGCTTAATATGTTTAAGGTACTACTAATATTAATAATTATTGATAATAATTATGCCAGGACAGATGCCAGAACATTTCATGTACAGTATATATTAATTTTATTAGGGTGTTTCAACAATATTATCACAAATTTCAATGTAATCAAAATTTAAAACTTTTTTATGAAGAAGTTGAGCTCTATTGCAGTCTTTAGTCACAGAATGCATCTAGTATCCTGTATCCAACACCAAATTTTCAAAAATATACTGCAGGTTTATACTGGTAAATCATTTTATTAGTTACACCTGACTATACACACATTTTATAGTTTTATTAGCTCTATAGCATTTTAAAAAATTCAACAGTTCATAAATAAGTGATGTACCCTAAATACAGAATTTGTATACAATATGTAACAAATTTTGGAAAGAGATGATTATTTTCCTAAAACACAATATGAGCTGTAACATAAAGCCTAACAAACATAACAAGCAGTTTCACAAGTGGCAACATCAGACAGTCACTGTTTAATACTGCAGTATTAGCTCAGATATTCCCCCTGGAATGTATTCTTAATAGTAAAGAAGAATTTATTTAGATTTAGTATTTATTTTTACATGTCACACTCTTTTTGTTAATGTAAAATGAATC
>CAAE01015023.1:510436-535901 GCA_000180735.1 Tetraodon nigroviridis | reverse complement strand
GAGCATAAGCTCAGTATGAGTCATGTGGTTGCTACACAAATTCAGATCACAGCTCCCTCTGTGTACTTCATATAAACAAACTTATGCTTGGATGGATAGATGGGAAATACTCTCTTTAAATTGGAGATAAGTGTGTGTGTGTCTGTATGTATGTGTGTGTGAGACTCATGTCTGACTTTGATTAAACACTCGGTAAACACAGGAAACACTGACCACAACAAGCTATCATTGTAGCAGAAGCAGAAAAAAGAGGGTGCTGCCATTTCAACCCCTTGTTCATTCTCTCAATCTATTCTTAACCACAGGAAAAAAAAAAAACCACTTCTTTATCTCTATCTCTTCCTTTCCAACCATTTAATAATGTCTCTTCTGTGCTTAAGGCACATATACTTACACACTCACACATATGTAGCGGATCCCACTGGCAGAGGTCTGGCTGTCATTAGTTAAAGAGAGGAAGGAACATGCAAAGGCAGACAATGACAGATTGCCATGCGGCCTCTACGCAGAAGCACATCCTTCACCAAAAACTTTCTCGAAATAGATATGAAGAAGACATTACAGTAGAGCAGAAAAGGAAATGTGCAGAACGGGATGTGTGTGAAACTCAGGTGTATTCCAACTCCTATCTTGTGTGCATTTAACGCTAATTTAATCTGATGAAAGTGATGTTTCCTCTGCCATCTTGGACTTTAGGTACCGGTAATACGTTTTTCAAATGACATAGCTTTGCGGTCATTTCCTCAGTGGCACGTGATGAGATCTTTGCGCTTACGCTGGCATTGCTGTAGCTGTATCTCATGGTGAGGTAGAGGGTGGCACAGGCCTGACTCCTGTTCTCATCCACAGGACTGCTGCAGTACTGGAGCACCTTCTGGCACAGGTCTGCGCACTGCTCTGCCTCCTCCTCAAACAGCAGGTCTCCGAACTGCACACACACCCAGAACAACATCACCCAGTTACACAGTGACGCATCAGCGCTTCAGGCTCACGTCAGTAGTTAATCCCAGCTAGCAATCAAGACACGCAGATATATATTTATGTCTTGTAATGAGTACCTTGATGACAAGCGCTCTGAGTGTGCTGAAGGTGTGAGAGAGAAAAGTAGTGCTCTGATTGCAGGTGAGAGAGTGGAGTAACACCTTCAACACCCCACCAACCACATTGTCTTTGCACTCAGATAGCGGCACTGCCTGGATGCAAAACAGATGAACAAGAATAAGTAAATAATATGGAAAACATGATGCGATCTGATTTGATTTCAGTCTTCTGATTAATCATGTTCTGTTCGTCTCCGGTGTAAACCGTACTTTACCTGCAGGATGGTTTCCAGCAGGTCCAGCACAATTAAGTTACACTCTGTGGCCAAGTTACCGCTGATCAGTGCCTCCTGGTCTAGCTCTGCTTTGGTCCTGATGGAGGATGGAGAGAGCGCGTCGTGTGGAGCAACAGATCAAGAAAGATGGACACAGATGGTGGGAGAAAAAAGTGGGGACTGGATGGCAGACGCGTGTGGGCAACTCACTTATCTTGTCTGTCATTAGTCTGTCTCCACTGAGTGAGGTCTTTCCTCCATCGCAGGTTTTCTCTCTGGCCCACGGTTCTATCCGTCCCTGCGGATTCAAAGAAAGATCGCGGTAAAACACTTAACTTTGACAGTAGTTTCTGTTTAAAACTTTATAGAAATAAGTGTATTAGAGTCCACTGAGATACACTACCTCCAACTCTTTTCATCATCTCGCCACGGGCTCCCATTCCCCTCAGCAGAGCTTCTTCCAGTTGCAGCTTGGCCTGGTGAGATTTCTGCAAGGCCTGGGTGCTCACTTTGTCCGTGCTCTGTTTACCCTGTGCTCAGAAATAAACAACACACAAAGAGTCTGAAGTTATGGAAATATTCTGCAATAAATCCTGCAATTACTGTTCATCCACACGGTAAATATACAGTAGATCCACACAAGTACACTGCAGATTTGAAATCCATATTTATACAAACACAAATGGCTGCTGAAACAGCACAGATGTGGAACAATACAAAAACACGTTGACGCAAGAGTAAACCAACCTTGTACTCAAAGCATGACACGCAGATAGTGAGGAGCTCCAGCAGCTTGTTGAGCTGTGAGGGAGGCATATCTGCGGTCCAGCGCTGAATCACACTCCTGTCGGCATTCTTCATCACCCACAAGAAACACACCAGTAGATTCCGACTGGTGTCTGCGGGCAGGGTGGCTATGGTTTTACCTTGCTGGGGAGAGCAGGAGGCACAAGAAGATTGGATGTGGTTCTGGATGGAGCAAACCTAATTGCCTCCACTCACAACAAACACACATATAGCACCTGCACGCAGGAAAATTACCTCAGTCGCATTACCTCATGTCTCACAGCAAAACTATGCCGCAGATTTTTACCAGCAAAACAGTTTTTTGTCATGACTCACTGACACATTTAGATCACTGATAGTCTGCTGCCAGAGACACTAACTAAGAAGCTTTCAGACACCCTTTAGATTTTACACAGTACAGCTACAGCCACTGCTTATTGCAAGATCACCTAACCAACAATATTCAGTAACCTTCACTGTGTGGCACATTTAGCAAATAACCTCCTATTGCTCCAGCTGTCCTACATAAACCTTGTTTTTCAGGTCTCTTTCCTAAAAGGAACCTGTGGCATTCAAGGAAATCAACCATGTTCTGCTGCTGAGAAGAAAACTGTCAAGGTGTGTGCCTTAAAAATTGGTTTTTACACAACTATATTGAATGGAATTGTTTACAAAGGACTGATTCATGCCTTAAAAAGAGAGAGAAAGAATAGGGGAAAAGCAGCACTCAGTTTTACTGCCAGCGTTGTTGCTGTAGCTACATTTGATGGATGTGTTTGTCAGGAAGAAAGGCTCTGTTCACTTATGAAGGCAATGCCTGCCATAAACTATCTCCTACAGGTGTGTGTGTGTGTGTGTGTGTCTGTAAGTGAAAGAGAGAGAGAGATTTTTTCAGAATGGATGAAATGAGTGTGTGGCTTTGACAGCTAATCAATCTATTTCAGTGCAGCTCACCTGTTTGGGAAGCAGATCCCCCACCCCACACATGTACAAACTCACTTTTAACATTTTGATTAATACTAAAATGCTTCCAATAATCACAATTATATTGGTGATAAGATTAAAAAAAAATTCCAAAATTTACCACAGAGGCCAAGGAAAAAAGTACATTGCGCCCGAGTGTGTTAAAGGGATTCCCGGCGATTGCCATGGCAACAGACTGATTGATGGGTGAGACATTTTCAAGGTCATCCTCCAGTCCACCTGTCTTGTTTTTCCCACCGCGCGCATCGGAAACTATGGGCAGAAGAGAGGGGTCACAAAGGATGAAGCGTGTCAGAATCAATTACATCTTTTAGTGTGAAGAATGTTTGGTATTACTGTTTATTGATCCATGAACAAGTGTCAACTACAATTTTTACAGACTGAAGCTAGAACACCGTGTGATAACATCCTGCCTCAGAGAACTTGTTATTACTACCCTATATGCACTTATTTAAGTAAAATAAAAGATGTTTTGGCTCAATTAAGACTTCCTGCATTCCACTTGTATAAACAGCAGGATGCGGTGAAATGGCAAAGTTACTATTGCACGTGTGCATTGTTTAATTCACTTATTCATGTCTTTTTGTGTTATTTTGTGCGTTTACCAGTGAAGTCCAAATAGTTGGTGGAGTCGATGATAATCCCCACCAGGGGGAGGTAGAGAGCAGCCACCTTGGCTCGGACCTCGAGCTTGACACAGCGATGGTCCAGGTCATGGGCGCACAACAGGCTGTAGATCGCATTGATGGCCTTTCTCTGTACTTTTCCCCTGTCGAGACATTTCCTATTTATTCCTGAACCCCTCTGTTCCATTAACGTTGAAAGGGCTGCCGAAGAGAAGCATAGAATCCTCCATACCCTTCTGATTCAATGTCTAGTGCAGCACTGAGCTCAGTGAGCAGCAGACCAGCGAGGTAGTGCTGCTGCTTAAACTCATGAGACAGCTCAAACAGCTCCAAAGTTCTCTGCTGCTCCTGGTAACTGCAAGAGCCGGAACTCTGGAGGAAAAGTTGATAGGGAAAGAATAACACCCAAAACAGGAGCAACAACAAGGACACGAATAATAGTATCTACATTTTTTGCACCGTAAATGACTAGACATTTCTGTCGAAACAAACGTATGTTGGTGAAGATGGCGGACCTGGGAGGAGATGGATGGACACGGCGAGGCAGGAGCAGATGCGGGGCTGCTGAAGAAGAGGCTCAGGTTGAGGTAGTGCTCGTGACTGCACAGGATCCGCAGGAATTCCAGACGCATGCTGATCAAGGTCGACATGGATACACTCTTAGCAGACATCTGAAGGGGAAAACGTCAAAAAAGTAAGGAAAATATTCTGTCCCTTTCTGTAAATGAGAACCATCAGAGGGGAAAACTGATCATTGATTAATGAAAAGAAATCAGCTTTTTTTTTTTTCTTTTACCTGGTTGCAATAATTTTTCACCAGCTGAAAGACAAATCCTCGGTCCATAAGAGACAGCAGGTCGTAGAGGAAGAACGCCAAGCTGATATTGACTTTCTCTGCTTGTTCCACTTCCTAAAAGAACAATTAAAGGAACCTATCAGCCAGCAGCTGCCCTGGATGGACGGCCATCTAATTGTGAGCGTTTTGACATGTTAGAGGGATCATAATCAACACGTTCCTGTTGGAAAACACTGACACACCCAGGAGAAAAAGATGAACAGACACAGTGGAGATTCGGACTTATCTGGAAGACTGGCAGCCAACGAACAGCAGCAAACAGCTCTCCCCCCACTCCTGCTCACCTTGTGCTGCTTCACAAGGATTGTTCCGATCTCCGCCGTAACCACAGAGACGATGGTGCTGATGTCGTCTTTGAACCGGTCGGAGAAGCGGCTCCGCCGAGGGACGCTGTGTTTATCGAGATGAGACACGTGCAGAGTCATGCTTTTCACCTGTGTGATCATCCACAGACGGACAGAAAATGAGAAAAAGAAACGCAGATTAAAAGCGATGAATAGTCATTCTCGTGTTCTTATAGGGAGCAAAACTTAGAGGACATATGTCTTCTGGATTTGTTACTACTTTATCCATTTCTTTCTAACAGCTAACTCGGGCCTTTTGTTTTATATTACAGAACATTTCTATAAAAAAAACATTGTACAAAAGGTAAATAAACAGAGCAGACTGACCAGTAGCTCAAAGAAGAACCAAGCATATTTGTATGCATTTTCTCTGCAGACTCCAGTGCTGACGACCATCTGCAGTGCCAGCTCCTCATGAAACTGCTGCGAAGGGCAAAATTAAGCAGACGCTGGTGAGCCAAACTTTGGCAACTCAAAGTTAGCGTCAGTATTTTCAGTCTTACAGCGCCACCGTGCGGTAGCAAACGAGAATGTTTAAACCTTGAACTCTCAAATGCCACAGTAAAGAATTTTTCATTTTTAGTACATAAACATTTTCAACAGTACACTGTCACTGTACACATCACACTAGTGATGATTTACATTTTGTTATTTTTTCCAAGCATATCCAAATTGTGCACAATACGTCTTATTGCCAGCGTTTGCAAATAGTTCTCCATTTTTTTGCAAACATAAAATCTAACTTACCTTGCGGTTGGAGGGCCGGGTGCTGCTTGTCGTGTGCTGGTTGCTGCTTGCATCCACATAGGTTGACATGCGGCTGCCTGGAATATTGTGGCCCTGGAGGCAGAGACACGCATTCCATCACATTGCACATGATTGATGCACTCATTAGTGAAGTTGTCAAGTGGCCTATTACAGTACTTAATGTAGTGTGGTGATAAAGTACAAGCTTTGGTATTTACATAGTGTACTGCACGTGTGTTTGAGTGTGTTTTAGAGCTAATTTAGGTTGGGGAGATGCTCTGTACCTTAAAGGACATGATGTTATTGACTTCAATATCCTCCTCAGAGGTCTGCAGAGTGGGGATGTTGGGGTTGCTGCTACTGCGCATTCTGGACTGGAGTAACATATTGCCAACAGAGGTTGCTGTGGCCCGACCCATCGTGCTGTAACGACTCTCTGCTGGATTTGTCACAGCTGAGGAGCCTGAGTGAAGGAAGACAAACGACAGACAGAATAAGATACAAACGAAGGAGGAAGATGGTTAAAATCTGAAGGGTGTTTGGCTCCACCTGCGTTCTGTACATCTTGAGGGGGGTCAGGTAATTGAAACACCCAGTAAAGGTAAGTCGCCAGGAGGCTGTTTCGACCCTGCTGGTCTCGGATTAACTCCTGACTGTTGTGAAGACTGTTGACAATAGAAACCACAGATTCGAAGGCTATCTGCGCCAGGTTAGCTGTGGGGCAAAAACAAAAGGTTTGAATTAATTTCAGTGTTAATAAACTGAATATCTACATAGTAGTTGATCATCGCCCTCTACCAAACTGAGACCTGTCTCCCAAATCTAATCATCTGCAGGTCTAATTTAGCTACTAATTCAGCTACTTCTCAGTGAGGAACCAGATATGTAAGCAAATCAGGTCATCTCCTCACCGGTCTGACCAGCAATGACCATCGGCTGCATGATGAGACTGAAGAGTTTATCTAGCACCAGATGAAGGTAAAGGACCAGAGGCTCCAAACTGGAGGAGGACAGGGAGATGATGCTGAGCTTCAGCTCATGTTCTAGCTTGTTCTCCGGAATCTTCTCCTCCCCGACACGTAAAGGGAATGTAGCTCCTCCCTCCAGGGCATGACAAAGGGTGAAGAAACGCTCCAAGTGGTTATCCTGGCAGAAAAACCCCAAACAGAGGGTGTTTTCCAACATGACTGAGGAAGCAGAAGGTATTTCAATGTGCTGGGTGTGGATACTTTACCTGTGTGTGTATAGACGACACTGCCATGATCTCGAGGTTAAAAAGTCCTTTATGACCTTCCATCCACTTAACCGGAGGAACCTGAGGAGGGAGTTTCTAAAGAACAACAAAAATGAAAATATCGCTAAGTTAGAAATTCATATTTAGAAATACAATGATGCGGAATGGCAGAGACTATTTATTGGTGTTTTTACCTCAGGTGTGTGCAGTGAATAGTTGACAGGGAGTCGCTCCAAGGCAACTGGCAAGCAAAACTGGCCCATCTGGCAGTCGATCATTGTTCAGTATTGGCAGCCACTAAATCGAAAGTTAAAAAAAGCTTTCAAGTTTCAGTAAAACGGTAGTTAAAATATTTTTATTGACATGTAACACTGTAAAAAGAAGTAAATGCATCATTACAATATGATAAAAAGTATTAAATGACTGTAAAAAAAAATCAAATGACCTTGAGGGCAAAAATGATGTTTTTAAGACATATTTCAAATTTTTAACTGTCCTGTAAAAAAAGTGCATATTTTAGAAATCCTAAAATTAATGAACTAGGTCATGGGCAAACAAGTTATAGAATAAAGATGAAAAAAATGGTTTCAATATGTAAAACAGAATCTCTGAAATCCAAAATCTTACTGAATATCCAATGAGCGTTTCACAGCTGCCGGTCTGGTTCTGCTTCTGCTGGCACCTGATATGGTAAAAGGTAAAGAGCAAGTGGTGGCGCTCTGTCAGACAAGCCGGAAGGGCCAGCTTTACTTCTTCATAGAAGTCTGGAGATCTGGGATAAAAATAATTCAATTACTAAAAATAAACATATAAACAGTCTATTGCCACTCAGTAGTGTGGATACTTGCTTGTTGTGGTAGGTGACAGGGGTATAAACTTCATGTAAAAATTCAGGGCCACTTGATTTTCCAAAAATTACCTTAAAAAAAGCACATATTAAAAAATATTTTGGTTAAACGTGGTTTAAAATGTCAGCGGTGAAACAGGTTTTGAGTTTTGCCACTCTTTCATTGTCACTTACAGGCAGTGCAGAAGTAGGGTCCTCGCCACTCATAAACTGGATTTTGATGGTGATATTTCTTGCTGATGTCAACCTGTTCACAAAGTTGACCCTCTGGGGATACACAAACAGCAGATTCCTATGGAGAGAAAAAGGAGAGATAAGGAAAACCATAAAGATCTAGAGCAGTTTCGGTATATAACACTAGATGGCACTGTTACCACAGACAACAACAACGTGTGACGCCACAGCAGACCTCAGTAACAGCTAAAAATTTGATTTGAGTGAGAATAATCAGACCGTTAAATTAGCAGGTTAGGAAAAGGTCTCTTATAAGACACTGGCCTTATATTAAGAAAAAAACAAACAAACAAACAAAAAAACCCCATACCTGTATATGTTGTGTGGTACATAAACCTCACTGGATGGGAACTCCAACACCTCTTTGGTTGGCCGAATGTTCTTCTCAGACACAGGTAAGACGGGAATGAGCTCAGTGGACAAACACGCCAGCGGCGTGTCATGAACTGGGGATATGTCAAGTTTAATAACACCTGAAGGCACAAAATAAGAGAAAACATCTCTGACAGAACTCCCACAAAACAAAGTTAAAAAAATGACAAGGATTAAATGCCTTACTGCTGATTAACTGTCAATATGACTTGTTCATAATTGTTCAAAAGGACCTTAAAAACCTATCCATATTTAGCTACAGATTAAAATCTCTTTAACAGGTGTTAAATATGATGAGAAATGACCTGGTATTGTCTTAATTCTTCTCTGTGGTGCTGAGGTTTTTTTAATCTCAGACAAGAATTTGAGCAGGTCCTCGTCACTCAGGCGATCTCCCTCCTGCACCAAAACAAAATTGACAAAAGGCCGATCCAACAAGCAACACAGAGCTTCAAATGCTGTAAATTCATACATTTCAAATAAATCAATACTATATTGGTATTTAAAGGTTTTAAAAGGTGCTGAGCCACTAACACTAGTTCATGACAAACCTGTTTGAAGATGGTGGTGATTGTGACAGTAGCAGGTTTAAATGCAGAAATGCTGCAAAACTGGTCATCAATGGTGCTGAAACGTTCCGAATTCCTCCTGGGAAGCTGTGCTCTCCTGTCGATGCTGCTGGATTTACCTGGACAAGTGGGCAGGGAGCGTCAGGGTCACACCCACGTCTGTCCCCAGTCCAGAGGAATTTGCCAGCTACACACACACACCTCCTTTTAAGCTGTCAGAGTCTGTGACGTCACGCTCTAGGGTCGCCGTCGAGATGAAGTCCATGATGTTAACGGTTACCCAGGCAAAGGGCATTCGGTAACGACCCAGCCTCTGGCAGAACGTCTCAGCTTGGCACCGCAGCTTCTCTAGCTTGTCCTTGTTCTGAAAATTGAAAAAAAAACCCAAAAATCAGGATCCAGTACACATACTCAAGGTGCACATTTCAGGGAAAAGTAAGGTGCTGTCGTATTACCTTTGGCGAGTCACACTCCCTCAGGGTCATGTAGGGATCAGCACATTCACTGATCTCTCCCTGCTGAAGAACCTTTTCGATCTAAAACGTCACATCCAGACAAAAAGGCATGCTCACACTACGATATAAAGCACCATGCTTTTGCTGCAATATGTAATATCATTGTTACCTTGATGACCAGGTAGATGTCTGGTGAGGGGTAAGTGACTGAGAAGATGGCAGACCTGGCCAGGGTGGACTGGTCAACATGAGGCGTGTGAGGTCTTAAGAAGTTTTTCAACTGCTCCGCATTGAGATCGTAGTAAAAGTTCTCTGAAATCTGAAGGATAACAAACAGACTTTTGCTACTGATATGGAGATAAATGGCTTAATTATAAATATCACAGAGAAAATGGCCTTCACCAAAAATCAAAACAGTATAATTAACACAGAGGCTTAAATTTAAAATGAAAAATAATGGATAGAAATCAAACTGTTTAGGGAAAATATGCAATTCTATCTACTCCACCTGGCCTAAATTAGGCTGCAGTGTCATGTGATCCCTGTAACTGGAAGGCCATTAGCTACTTTCCGGTTCTCTACATCCCATCGGACATCCACTCAACTGACCACGTCAAAATGGACTTCTAGGGAGCCAAATCTGGCAGATTGTTCAAAGATATCAACTAAAATATGTAATTGAAATTACTTTTTTTTTTTAAATTGTTAAAGTCTCCACAAATTACACTTAAGTTAGTGAAACAGACTGAAAATATTAAATAAAGTTGTTGAAGTCTCCATCCAACATCCTTGAAATGTTTTAAACGTGACATAACTGTCACTGGCTCCAATAAGACTAACAGCACAAGCTGCACAGCAACTCGTGACCTGTTTTAGAAACCCTTTAACTACTTTATTCAACAAGTGCACATTTTTAGGCTGATCTCAAGATTTTAGCAACCTCTTCCTGGCTGTTTCCAACAAGACTGGGAAGGTTTTTCGAAAAATCTTTTGCAAAGTAGGCCACGTGTTGGGCCAAACCCCTGATCTCATATATGCCGTCCAGCCTGATGGAGGCAAGAATTAATAATAAGAGTATTATATTTGATTAGATGAACATCTGCTTCTGATCTCACAGATGTGGAACAACAAAACAGATGTGAAGCAAACAGACTGAGCTGCAGAATCCCAACGAGAGGCGACTAAGGTATGCACCAAAACAAAACAAGGGGGAAAAAGTGGCAGAAAAAAAGCAGGCTGGAATGTGACTGAAATTAAAACATGACAATCACGGGTTAGCGGAAAAGAGAGTATGAGAAAGGCGAAAGAGAAAGTGAACATGAAAGATTCAGAGGTAAACGGGCCAACGGCAAATGCTTCATTGTTCCATTACAATCGCATTTAACTGAGGAAACTTGTCTTAGAAAAGCTTGTTCTTTTACACAGAGGAACTTTTCACAGCTGAATTTATAAGTTTGAGTCAATTACGCTTTTCTGTTTATTGAATCCTGCAGTTGAGGTGATCTTTCTATGCAGATCTGACACTCCTTCAGATAAGCACATTGCTGAGAATAGGCCAAGGATGAAGGCTAAACCGGGTCTCATCTGAGTGATGCACCAGTTCCAAATCCTTCAAGCCCCTTCACTCAAAAACATATCCAGCTGTGTAAATGCACAGAAAACAGGCCAATCGCCATGGCTGACTGGGAGGTAAAAAAGAATACAACATTAGCAGTTGTAGACCCAAAACCACCCTTATCTTGTAAAATAAACTGATGCTTTAATGTTGACAGCAAGAAAATGTGGAAAAACCACAACAAGAGTTATAAAGTTATATGCAGCTATAAAGAATCACTTTAAAGCGAATATTTGCTTACCTTTTTCTTTTCTTTCAGGTCGTACAAGGCCATAGAAACAAAGATGGGCTCAATTTCAATTTCAAACCTGTAAGGCAAAATGTAATCGGGAAATTCCAATGATATCACCGGACCTTCAATACCACACTGCCCCCCTACAAAAATTCTATTTTGATTTTGTACTAGGAAGCAAAAAAACTGTAGCGTTAGCAAGGGTATTTTTACTGCGAGTTAAAGTCCGTGAAGTTGCCAAAAACGAGGCAAGAAAAAAAAAAAAAGAGATCAACTTAAACCTTTGACAGATTTATGGGCGTGTGTATGTAATATAAACGAAGAGACACAAAGAAAGATCCCACACAGAGAGGGAGGGACGGTGATTTTCAAGGCGAAGAGAGCGCTCCTCTGCTCTCCCACACAGATGTTTGTCGCATCAGCTGCAAAGACTTTCTGAAACGACCTCTCAGTCAGGAGCAGATATGACAGGCAAGAATGCAGCGTATGTTAGACGATAAGCAAAAGGTCACTTTTTCATAAACACGGAGACGTCTGAATATTTTTCCTTTGGAACAAAAGTCGGCTGTCCGACATTTTAAGGAGAAACAGAAGACAGCTGTTTCAACCACACCCTTCAGAGAATTACAATAGCATAACACATACTTGATGGTGTGGCATCGGATCAGAATGCGGTCTCCCATGTGTTCTTTGGGGCAGTCCGGGATGGGCCTGATCTCCACAGCATCTTCCTAAAGAACAAAAGCAGCCAAACATTTGAACCACAGGAGTTTGAGAATCTGTTGGCAAGAGAAGTACACATAAAAGCAGAACAGCAACGTTTGTTCACATGTGTTTCAAATGATACAAAGATCAAGTGGAAGGGTGTACTAGCTCATAATAACGGAGTGAGTTCAGCTTGTTTTCCCTGTCCAAATGTTTATTCATGGCTGATCCCTAATCTCAAATTTTTGAGCTTTACACAAAAGCCTTCATCTGAAAATTAAATGTTAATTAAGAGGTCCTTCCATCATTTTTCCTTCAGAAAAAAAAACTGCACAGTTTAAATACCTGCCCTGCACAAACAATGAAAAGTAAGCTAACCCTACGTGATGTGTTTACCGTTTGCATGAATGCACCTCACCTCTTCGGCCTGTGGACACAAAGCGAAGAGCTCAGGGTGTCTGGTGCTCTGCCGCGCCTCCCGATTGAAGCGGTCCAGCTCCTCGTGATTGCTGAGGGCCGTCAGCCCCTCCACTCTCTGATCTGGGGTTAGGTACCGCAAGCTGAAGTCAGAGGAAGTCAGCGCGTGACCACAGTCCTCACTCAGCCCTGCAAGGGTTGGAGACTTGACCTGGGGGAACGACAACAACACAAACAGAGGGCAAGGAATAGAACGTGTGAGCAAGGCGGTTGGCGCACAAAATCCAAAGAGATCATCAACGAAGAAGAAAGTGCAGAGTAATGAATATTATTTGACACAAGTGCCTTTTTGTTCTGATGAAAACTTCCATGAGGAAGTCCGGCCAGCCCCACAGCCATGTTTTTACTATAACATCTTTAACAAAAACTTCACAACAAAACTAGAAATAAAGTAAATGATTAGTGTGATCATCCGGGGTATGAAAAGACTACATTAGCCGATGATCTGCAGGCTTCTAGCTTGCTAGACAAAACTGATGGCAGCAGAACGGGCACAGCTGACTGGGGGGGGGTCACGGGGGTCACAGCAGCCCTGCAGCAGCAGGAGTTGACCTTCAATGTTCTGACAGGCAACAGCATCACAGTCCACTGACGGCTAAAACAGCCCCAGACTACGGCATCAAGATCAAAGTCCTGATATTAACCCACTTTCATGTGAACGAATTGAAATTTGTCCTCTCAGATGCCCAGAATTAGGACCCAAGGGGACAATTAAGTACCATAAATTCACAACAGATGTTTTATGTTGTGCCTTGTTAGAATATTTATGTTGCCCTGAGGCTCCTGTCCAAGGATACCGCCATCCTCCGGCACCTCCAACGAAAACAAAACAAAATGTCTGAATTCTCCTCTTTGGTACAACTGACACAAAGTTAGAGCTTTTTGTATTTTCTTAATTTGCATCTTGATCTCAGGCCAGGGGATTATATTTGAACACTAAATCCCATAATATGAGGTTATTTACATAATAGGAGCCACAATCTCCCTTAATTGCAGCATCCATGAGTTTAGTTTTGAGTCTGGCTCTGGCATACAGAGGCTCAGCTACAGGGCACTACTTACAAATAATTAAAAATAAACATAATGACCCCCTTCTTGTCACTTTTATTTACCATCATCCATCAACCACAAGCATGAACTGACCAAGCTTTACAGAGCTTGATGCTCCCAGGGATCACCCCACCATGATCTCTGAGCTTTTTCCAAAACGCCGATAGAGGGGACTCATTAGGCACCGAAGGACAATAGCTCTGTTCTCCCTCCCTCTGTCTATCTCTCTTCGTGGCATGTAAATCAGGGGAAGCCCTGCAGCAGTAATACGGTTCTTTTTGTTTGGGTGATTAATTAGAATTGGCAGGGATGGTCTGACAACAGGGCCATGAGACTAGTTGGATAACCCAGCCAGAGGCTTGACATCACTGGGACTGCCTGGTCCTGGGAGCTGTCCATTGGGCTGCCGTCAAACAAGAGAGGCTCAGTGGGAATTTGCATACTTTTATATATTACAGCAGGGATGCATAATGAATGTAAAGGGGCTCAAACAGAAACAAGCTTTAGCTTCAAATTGGAGTTAAAGACATCCACTGTCACAGAAGAACAAGTGATAGGGACAACAAAAGCCCGTTGTTGTCGTCACTCCCCCCTCTTCATCGGCCTCGTCACACTCGGTATCCAGTCCCTCTAAAGTCTTGATCAGTATGGACTACCATACTGCTCTCACAAAAGACACTCAAACAAAGAGAGCCATGTTGGCATGCAAGGGCAGAGCTGCAGAGAAGATTCTCTTGCTGTGTGGGCAAAACCTAGTTTGCCATTTGAGGATGTGCATGTCATTTGTGTAATAACACAGACACTTTTCTTTGCTCGAGCTATTGTTTCCTACATCTAGATATAAACTCTTCTTCTCTTCTTCCAAATTCCGTCACTAACTGCTCACTATAGCACATTTCCATCTATGTCTGTTTAAATTCAGTAGATTTTGAAGGATTTTAGTGAGTTTGAAGGATTTTCTGGTTGAGTTATCTCTCAAGGAGACTGTGTGTAGCATGAAAAGAGTTTATGTTTCTCACTGGCTTTTCTGGGTCCTCTGGCTGCACGTCCGACTCAAAGGTCTGCTTTCGGAGGAGCTTGTGAAGGCCTGCTCGCTCTGAATATGCACCCCAGCCATCCCCTTGACACCTTCAAACACACACATACATACACACAAACACACACACACACCAGGTCAAACCACAGACAGAAACATGTACAGTAGATTAGAAAAATAGCCTACACGGCTACGGCTGATACACTTATACTCAAACAAGATTAGAAGAGCAAAAAAAGCAAAACACTATGTGGTCATAGTGTGTGTGCGTGTGATTGAGTGTGCACGTGTGTATGTGCTGTATTTAAATGTGTGTAGAAGAGCAAGAGAGATCTGACTCTACAGAGTCGTGTCTTCTGTGTTTATTAGCTGCAGCACCCCATATGTTGCCCAAACAGGGACGTGTGTGTTTACCGTCTTGTGACCACGAGCCAGGGCTGGATGTAACTCTTCACACAGTCTCTCACGTGTGGATCCAGCTCTGACCTACAAAGAGGGTCATGGGTGAGACCAAGGACGCATATTATTTTGGAGACATGCAGACAAACAGTCTGACTACATTCCTCTTTCAGCTGTGGCTGCAAAAAGAACAATAATTTACACTTCCGATCTTCCAACATTAAGGTTCCTCATGAAAGGTTCTTGTCTGTTTTATTCAGCTGAGTGTCTTATGTCCTTTTCTTAGTTTTTTGTCCATTTTATTTCAGTGTGACTCACGCGTCTTTAGGAACTGAGTGTCGAACGGTGCGACACTCCTTCTCGATCTGCTCCACCTTCAGGTCATCGTCAGGGAATTCTCCGAGTTCCTGCATCAGGGTCGCGTCTTCACTTTTCAACTGTGACATCAGAAACTCCTCCAGGTCCAAAGGCTCCACCGCTTCATACGACTGAGGCTGCAGGACAACCGAGAGGACAGAAAGAGGAAGTGAATCATTGGAACACATAACATCACACAGAAGAGGAACATGGAAGTCAGATGTATGTAACTGCAGTCTAAATGGCCTAAGAGAGCAGCAGAGGATTGGAAAGCCACTCAGAAATTAAAGGAAAAAAAGGAGTATTTCCTGGAAAGTATAAAGGAAAGAGACTATAATAAAAAGAATGTATTTTAAAATCTAAGTACATAACACAGAACAGGAATTACAGTTATAATTCAGAGATTGAAATAGCTAAACTAATAAACGTATATGGAACAAATGGGCCTTTTTCAAAAAACCTGCCATTGTTTTCAGCAAGAAAAGTACCTGCACACCCAAGCTACTGCTACACAACATATCTTTATCCAAATCACATGGGCTTGATTTAAAATTTGGTGAACACAATATGAACTATTCCCCATGGCTTTTGGAAAGGGAGAATAGCCACCATTCTGATGACTACAAAGAGCTCACAGGGTCTAAAAGATAACAGAAACGTCTCTTGTACTGCTCACTTTAGGTAGAAAGGAAAGCAAAAAGCACAAGTGTCTATTTAAAGCAGTAAAGCAAGAAAAACTGCAGTGGGATAAAACTGCACTGCTGCAAATCTTGCATGTAAATATATGGCAAGTCATACAGGGAGATTTCAATAAAATAAAAATCTGGCTAAAAAAGTATGAAAAAAGAAGTTAAACAAGTCATTGACATCAAATATGGGAAGACAAATATGTGGAAAAGAGTAGATATAGACACAAGGTGAGTCAATGCCTCACAACTTCTGAAAGCACAGGAAAAAATGCCTTCAGACATGTTTCAGCACATCAATCCACCCTAAAGGGTGTATTTTTTTTTTTTTTTTTGCTAAGCAAACTGCAATGCATGAGTGCAATGTTTAGAGCGAGAAACAATGCATGACTGAAACGCATTTGTCAAAGATTTGTTTCGAATAATTAGACGCTGAGGCAGAGAAGAGTATTTGTCTTTTGCTGTATAGGGTAACTGGGTGACTTCTACTGTCATGCGTACTGCTGTACGCATGACAGTAAAACATCTGAAATGACAGGCTAGCGTGACAGAAAAACACCGACTCATTCTTTAGAACATGACTTTAAACTTCACCAGTGTCAGTAAGATTACAGCCGTCCTCACACAGTATGTGTCTCTGTATTTACATGTTCAAGGTATTACTGTAGCACGGCAACAACAACAAAAAATGCAAATCTATCACTGTCTGACCAGAACCAGACTTTCTTTCAGCTCACTGGTGATTAGAAAATTAATAACTCAGTAAAATATTTACGAGAACACTTAATTATTGTTAACAATAAGGCCTGCGCAACCCACTTTCTATATCTTCTATGATCCTTGTACTAAACAGTAAGTAAATTCTTCTTTAAAGATTATTATTTTACACGACTGTTCGAGTAAAAAAGCAGAATATCTTCTTCCACATGATGTTCGTTCAATGCAAGGTTTAATAAATGTCATTAAAAACATAGGTAATATGCAGCTGCCTGAAATTCGAGTTTCATCCCGGGTCTAAAAGCAAGGTGAAACACCTGAAATATTGTAACTAAAAGACAGCAAGAACAACATTTAGAAACAGACTAACTTTATCTGAAAAAAGATCAACGAGTGCTGCACTCTTTTCAATATTCAAGGCTTACCTGGAAAAACAGAAAACTTCTGCAGAAAAAAGAAGCGAACAAAATGGCGCACTCCGGATATAAGAACCTACACAGTGCACCTACCGACACGCACAGCTTTTTGTTATAAATAAGCCACAGTGCACTGCACAGATCCTCTTTTCACTGACCTTATTGCTTCAGCTGTCAGACCCTAAGAGAGCCAATAAAGTAAAAAAAAAAAAACCACCTACACAAAAACTGATATTAACGCTCAAACTTGATTCAAAATATGGGGTGCAAAGTGGAAAGCATGCTGTTTGGAGGACAGAAACTGCAAGACATGACAGGAAGTAACATCATCGAGGCGTCCCTCCATCAAATGGTGTTTCAAAAGACAGGAAAGGAAACAGAGCGAGGCATGGTGTCGACACACAGACACACGTCTGCACGTACATACAGTACTTCCACCTTTGTGAGGACATCACTGATACAGCGCAACCGCCAGTCTCTTACCCAAACAACCACTGTCCCAACTAAATGTATGACCCTAACCTTCACCTTAACATAAACCCGGTTCTATCCTTCTAACCAGGCCCTAACCCTGCAAACAGCCCTTTAAGGTTGTGAGCACCAGGTGAAATTTCCTCATTTCCCAAAAATGTCCTCACTATAATGATGAAATCCATATTCTTGTCCTCAGAATTTAACCCCCCTCTCCCCCACACACACACAGCTTTTCTTCTTAAGCTCTCAATTAAGCCGACAGCAAGAATTCCCCATATGTATTTCCTAAAAATAGCAGCAGAGGAAGACGGGGCGTGTTAAGATCAACTGAGCGCCACTGCAAACAGAAGCAATAAACATCCCTCCCTCCCTGTGTGGGATGGGACAGCGGAATAATGGGAAACCATCATCCCAGAGATTATAGCATTAAAACCTCTCTCCAGCATCCCAAATCCAGCAATATGAAAGATTTGACCGTGTAAGCTGAAGGTAAGCAGGCTCCGAGCCGATGCCAGGCAGCAGAAACGCACTGACCCATTTCCGGAGCAGGTTACAGATTAACCACGATATGACGTGAGCCCGGGATAGGACGGACGGTTGAGGCCCTCCTGCTCAAGCCCTGACAGCTGACAAGCTCAAGGATCATCACAGGGAGAGTATCAAGGGGCTTCGGCTTGGTTAGTCATGCTCACAGATTTGTCAGGAGACTTAGTGCTGGAGAGGAAGAGGCAAGAATAGACAAGAAGCAAAAGATGGAAAGAGAGTCCGAGGCTGAGGCTTCCGTTCGAAGGGTAGCACGGAGGCTGTAGCGGGGAACAAATCCCTGCAAAAGAAATTACCGTGCAGCATTTTCTATGCTTGCTGCACAGAGCAGTAACTGCTCCCACTGTAGTTAGCGGCAAAGACAAGAAACTGTCGACTTTGTTCCATCCAGTATCCATCCACCATCCATCCATCCACCATCTAACCAGTAGAGATTAGAGGTAGCAATAATAAATTTAGTTGCCATATGACAATATGCATTTTCTTATGGCCTCAGTACCACAATAGGCATAATAATAATACTTTTATTGATTCTGTGCTAACCAACACTTGTTTTCTTTTTTAAGGGTAATGAGCGGTGTCAAAACCCACAGAGCTATGAGGTAAACATGCACTAGTCACTAAGGAAAGACTCACATCTGAGGTAAGTGTTTGGTCCTAAACCACTGGGCTGACATATTCTTGGTACATGGTTCCATTTTTAAAAGCAGCATCAAGGGGAAAAACAGCTTTTAAAGACACCACAATAGCATAAAATCATCTGCGGAACCTGAGCAGCAGACTCCAATCCAAAAACAGGTTGGCTCAGCTCAGCTTTTAACGAAAGCGTGTTAAGGCATGACTTAGTTCCCGCTGCGTTCATAGTAACAAAAAAGAAAGAGAGAGGCAAAACGAGACAACTCCTTTGTAAAACTGCAGTTGTGTTTTGCATTTTAGGAAAATGATCACTTTTATGACCAGGCATCACACTCAGATGCTGTCGGTACTAAAGAGGATTCCATGAAAAGCGCTTACAGCCCCTTTCTCTAAGCTGTGATAGTAAATAGAATCCAAAAGCAAGGAACTCACCACATTCAGGTACCCTGTGCTGGAAGCGTTGGAGTTGGATCGGCTGTGCTGAACGCCATGGGTCCCCGCGAAGTGGCGTCTGATCTCCGCAGAGGAGTGCCTGGAGCAAAACGTGACAGCACATAGATTCTATAGGTTATATGTTTACCGGAGAGAACGAGAGCATTAGTCACAACTTACACTTTCAATAAAATCTATAACTTCTGCCCAGTTCAAACCCAACACCCAGAGAAATGCAGGGGTAACTCCATTATTGTTCCTGCTTGCATGAGTCTGAATTGGTCAGCCATGGTGATTCCATTCAAACCATTGTTGACAGTCTACAGAGGCTCTGCTGCCTGCGGAAAGGCTTTGTCACGCTGGCAGCCGCACTGGAAGGGCAATCAACGCAAGGTTGGCCTGTTCAGCAACACAACATGACGCAGGCGTGCAGAAGCATTCCACTACACTGGGCACGGCGCGTCTGTGTGTTTGTGCAGCGATAAGGCAAGGGTCTTCATCCATGGCTCCATTCCATTTCAGTCCAGCATCCCCATATGGTTTCTGTTCCATGAATCTACATTTGGATTATTTGTGTAAACAATACGATACTTCCATTCAGTTACGATGAACCTCAGGGGAGAACCTGACCCTGTTCATTCGTCTGGGACCAAACTCTGGTATCGTGTGAAGATGCTTCCAGAATTCAACTGAACTGACCAAGATGAGAACATAACATTCTGTCAAAAATGGAGATGTCAAATATTTTCTAATCACATAATGTGCTGAGTCAACAAATGACACAAATACAGAGGGAAAGGTTGGGGTGGGAGAGCCGCGTACATATTTACCCAGAGCAAAGTCCAGCAGCTCGTTTTATATGGCCCCGGGGGCTGCTCCAGCCTCCTTTAGAGGCACATGGATACGAGGAGGAATATCACCACAACAATACACACACACATGCATGCACACACACGCACACACACGCGGAAGCAGCAGCAATTGTTATGCAATTCTGTAAAATGGCAGTTAATCATGAACACAGAACCTTCATATGAAGGAGAGACCGGTCAAAACATCTACACGAAAACTGGTGGTTTCTGTCAAAAACTTGCAAAACTAATGCGTGACAACAATATTTATCACACACATACACACACAAGCACACACATTTTCGCTTCAAAAATTATGCAAATAAAAAAACAAAAGCTGCTGTTGATAAAGGAAATGAAAATAAGAGGTAGAAAAAATTCCAGCCAAGCACAAATTACACAAGTACTAGAAACAGGTTGTAGTATCCTTCCTTGTCTCAGGCTGCATCTATCAATATAAAAGGAAATAATTGTAATGGTTGATTTTAAAAATACCTGCCATGATTTTGGTCAAGAGGACACCAAAAACAGTTTTAATGGTGAATTTAAAGAGATTTTTAACAGCGACTACAGCCAAGAGATCCAATATTAGAAACACTGTAACCTGGATTTATGGTATCAGTCAGATCTTCTGACTAAACACTGTGTTGTTGCCGTTCAGCTTGCATCAAAGGTGTAATCCGACGTGCAGCCTTGTGCAAATAATGGCCACATGTTGATGGCCTTATGAATGCTATTGGCTAGCCTGGTGACAGTAATTCCCAGCTTCCTCTGTCCTTTTTTTCATGACATATAATTAGAAGAGGGACTCAACGCTGATGAGAATAGAACTCTTTTAACAGCTGGTACTAAAGAGTTGACACAGAGCCAAAACTGTAAAATAAAAACCTGCTATGGGTCAGGGGCTGGAGGCAGCTTGGAGAATATCATCCACATGTTAACCCAACGTAAAACAATGAATTAACAGTAACTAATTTAGTGTTGGATGGGTGTTTTTTGTGCCTAAGATATTGTCTTTACAAAGCAAAGTCACCATGTTTCTGCCGGAAGGGTTGATCATTTTTACAATTTTTTTTGCCAAGTCAAAAATGTCATTGTTCTCCCTGAACAGAAAAAAAAAATACCTCCACTTTCTCCCCGCAGACCCTTTTTCCATCACAGCCATCTGTCTGTACGGTCGGTCGCTGTGAGCACTTTTGAGACAGCCAGCCAATCATTCCTGACAACAGCTCGGTCTAAAAAGAACTTCCAGATAGCCAAATCTATCATTTTACCCATGATTATCTGTCTTTAGACTCCCTCACACAACTTCCCAGGAGAATGCTGCCCAGCCGGACACGCTAAATTTATCTCTATATTATCGGTATTTTTACGTCAAACTGCTGGAGGGTGGCGTCTGTCTCCTGAAAAAGCCGATTGCGTAAGATCTTTCTCCCTAATCTGAGTTAAGTAGAAACACAGGAAAGCAGCGTGCAGTGTGGCACCCATGCCAGGACGCAGGCGATGGGATGTCCCCTCGGAGTGTCTCGTACTATCACATGTCTCCAGACTTAATGGGTCCAACTGCTATCAGCACCATCAGCAGCTCAGCTTCCTGCCAGAGGGAGACAGGCACATGCACAGCAGACATCTGGCACGTTCCGCACCACAGAAGCCAGGCGAAAATGGATGAAGGAACGTTAAAACACATCTTTAACCACAGGATCTGTCAATAAAAATGTCTGCGATGGCTGGAGTCTGTTTTTTTTAATCAGTCCAACCTCCCTCATCAGCATTTATGCGGTGTAACAGGTGTCATCAAGCGAAAGCTTGGAGGAAATCAAACGTAATTCAATACAGATTCCACTGCCACTTAATAGGACTGGAGGACAGAGGGCCCCACACCCCCAGATGTCCACACACCTGTCACCGACTGCAAGAACTGACACGACATCCAGCTAAAGATTCTAAAGCATTCGATACGCCGAAGGGTCTGACCAGTGTTTCATCAGACGTCCTCTCATTCATCTTCTCTGTTTCTCGTTTTCTTGTGCTTGTGGAAAAACACACAAGCAATCTCTCTCTCTCTCTCCCTCTCTCTCTAACACACACACACACATGCGCACACTAACTGATCAGGGAACAAAAAGAGAAGTGAAACCAGTGGCACAGCCATCACGTCTTACGATTCTGACAGATGGATGAAGAAAGAAACTGCTGGTGCCGCCAAGGAATCAATAAAAGATTGAAAGTTTCTTAATTCAGCACTTCATCATTTTCAACATATATGGAATGTATCAATTTACACAAAAATCGACGGCCCGTGCTGGTATTTAAACAATCCTTTGGTTCAGAACCAGCATCCAGGATTCCCTTGTGTTGGGCAGAGTTGAGCTATATGATGCATCAGGCTGCGTTAGTCACTCCAAGCCTGTATGAGATGCACAAAACAACAAAAACAACACCTGGAATAAGATAAACCTGGTAAATACTACAAAAAATAATACATATTACTCAGCAGATTGTTGTTTGTTTTCCTTGTTGTTTTGTAGATTCGTGTTTTTCTTAATGTATGAATAGAAAAAAATGAATTCTTGCAACAGGACTCATAAAGCTGAAGAATCCACTGTGAGTAAGGTCAGCTCTCTTGCATCACCAGTTACTGGCTCCTCACTTTAACCCTTTGCAGGCACACGTTAGTCCCTGACACAGGTCTGTTTGCTGGCTGGATACGAGGCTCCGAACCGAGACTGCAAGCAACCGTGATTACTCCTTACTGCAAAAAAACAGCCAATTCAATGATGATGCATTTAGGAAAAGCATTTATACTCAAAAAGCAACTATATGCAAGCCTGAATTGCGAAGGAAACTGTTGATGTTTTGGCTTCCTAAGCTGGAAGAATTTCTCCTTGTGTCTGAATGTTGAATATTTTTAAACATATAATCAGAAACTTTGCCCTTGGCGTGAAAGTGTATGACAAATTGTGTTTAAAAAAAAACTACAAGAACAATAGGTGAACAATTGTTTTGTGTTTTCTGTCTTCCGTGAAATAATGTAACTCCTAAATATGTCTTTAAATTGCCAGTTAGTAAAGTTAATCACTGCAGTTAGTAAGATTTATGGGCATTTTGTGAAAGATCTAGACAGGGTGAAAGGAAAAAGAACTGGGGATTAAAAAGTAAATTAAATTAGGGGCAAAACCTCTGAAGGCCCTTTAAATTTACGTATATTTGCTGTGAAACTAAACCAAAGTAAAACCTCGTCCAAGCAAAATGTTTCCTCACATCAAGAGTGTCGAATTGAGCAGTTTGTGTGTCTGTGCTGCTAATCAGAGGAAGTATCTGTTTTAATAAGTGTTACACCAGTCAGGGTTTAGTGGACAATAGACTTCCATATGTACACTTCCTCCACACCTGGCCAGTCACAGGAACCATGGCCACATCCCCACTCATCTATATTGTACTTCATGAACCAGTCAGGTCTTACACATTGTGCAGGAAATGGTTAGATTAGTGACACTAGATTTAGAAATAGCAACCTCATCCAAAAAATAACAATGTCAGGAAAATATATCAACTACTTGAGGTGTCGCAATTGTTCAGAAGGCTGGGAGGTTTGTGCAGTAACAAGGCTTAAAGATCCACGACTGATCACATGCTGCTAATATTATAAAAAACCTAAGCGTGACTCCGTGACGAAAGGAAGGAGAATCCTTTTGGTTATTACTTCAGGCTGTCTTCGCTTGCAGGACAGAGTGAAGAAAACCTGAGGGACACTCATTTTCGACAGGAACATGTGGCTGCCTGCCCCGCTCTCATCTACGCCTAGACTCTCAGAACACTTTCCCAATCACTAACAGCTAAGTTCGAGAGGAAACACAAAATGACTTTTTACCTGTTGATTTTCAGAGCGAAAGCCCGTCGGTCTGAGCTGCCCAGAGAGGCCATGTGAGCGGCTGAAGTCCAGTTCGGAGCCGCTGCTCTGGTGTCCTCCGGCGGACTGATGGTCACCGACGCACCGGTTCCTTCCCCCTCCGCGGGCTCGCGCTCCTGTCAACACTCGTGACGCGCGTGGCGGTAGCAGTTCTGGGTGTAAACTTCCGGATTTGGATGGTTCTCGCGGAGGAAGATAGAGCGCGCGAGCGTAGCGGAGGGGGTGATGCAGGAGGGGACGACGTGCCACCCCACCGTGAGACGCGCTGGTTGCAATACTGGTTGCAAAATAACTCGTCTTAAATAAATGATACATATTGGCAGGTTCAACTATTGGAGTGAGCAGTGATTAATTTTGCCAATTGTTGATTTGCACTTGAAAGGCAAACTTTAAAAGTGCTTGTTTTTATCAGATATGTTTTAAATTACAATGACATCTTCTTCTAAGCTATTTAAAGTTTGATTAACGGTTTTGTGACAAACTTGCAGTTCTGTTCTAAATTTTATTCATCATTTTAGGCAAACAACCTACACGAAAGCGACAGCACTTTGTGTGTATAGTTGCTGCCCTCTTGTGGTGTGCCTTATAATCACAACACTGTCAAATTTCTTGGCACAAATTTAAGGTCGAAATGAACTAAATGATCCCAGCATCAAATGCTTTGGAGACGGATCTACTATGTGTTACCAGAGCAAGTTTTATGCATGTGACGCATTCCTAATAAAGGTAAATTGGGGGTCGGGGGTTGATGCATAATGCAAAATACGACTGGGGGAAATAAGTATCCGGAACTATTATTCGCAGCTGTAGGATTCGAACGGAGTATTTACGGTGTTGCGCACTGCTGAACCATAAGCACTGGCAGACTATGGAAGAGTGTTTTTGGTGAAAACTTTGGATATCTGTCCTTTTTCGTGGAAAATCAGGTGGGTTTGATACTTTATACCAGCAGCGGATCAACAGCGGGGTGATATTTGTTCATTTGGCACTACAAATAAACTGATTTCACAGCTGTCCGTGTAACGCGTTGTCATTCGATTATAATTACTTTGGGTTTTATGTACGATTGAGACTCACAATACTTTCTTCTTCAAATAAGAATACCTTTGTCCTATTTGCTATTTTTTACAATAACCCTAAAGCATGACATCAATCCAAAGTTCTAAACCATGCAACGAGACATGACTTGGGATGTTATTCATGGTAGTCCACGAATACGGCAGACGCGTATAATTTTCCCCATTATTTTGTGACTGGTTTTTTTTTCTGTTCATCAGACCACATTTACATTGTCGCCAACTGGCATGGATAGCAGGGTGATGGAGGAGGAAGATGACTGTCCGGAGTTGGTGCCCATCGACAGCCCGTCTGCACCTGCTGCAGACCAGATACCTGTCACCATTATCACAGGCTACCTGGGTGAGGCCTCTGCATTAACCACACACCTTTAATCATCTTAGCATCTCAGCTGGCTGATGCTTTCTGTATAATCCATGCAAAGATTGTTTGTTAAGTTCTATAATTATTTATTAAAGGCGTCAGAGTTCTATAATTATT
>CAAE01015023.1:489490-510292 GCA_000180735.1 Tetraodon nigroviridis | reverse complement strand
CATGCTTGGAATACTGATTTGGCCCACCTGTCTCCATCCAGGCAGTGCCCTTGAGAAGTCCCTAGCAGTGAGCCATGCAGGGGAGCTGTACGAGGAATGGCTAGAATTGAGAAACGGTTGTCTCTGCTGCTCTGTCAAGTAAGTTAATTATGTAGAGAGCCATATGGGAAATGAATAACCCTTAAATTCATGATTCAATTTTTCTTATTCATTAACTGTTTCTCTGTTCTTTAGGGATAATGGACTAAAAGCTATAGAGAACCTAATGGGAAAGAAAGGGAAGTTTGATTATATCCTGTTGGAAACAACAGGCCTCGCTGATCCAGGTATTACACATTTTGCAGAGTTAAAATATAATGATAGAGATATATAATTAATTTCACTTTGACTACCGTATATTTCTGACACAGACCTTTAGTTGAGTGAAAACTGCAGCCTAAAATGTCACATTTAAAAGGCCTTTTTAATGTAGCGGTCCCACAGCATGGTTAAGAAATAGTTTAACTGATCAACAGGATTTATATTTAGGCTTCTCTTCTAAAACTGACTTTCCTTATATGTGAAAAATGAACTATTCTGTCCATAGCATCAATTCCTAACATGACTCAGTTCCTAAAATGACTTACATGACACAAATGGTTATTATTCCACACCCAACTTCATCTTCAGAGAGTTGTCCACTACCATATCTGCTTGATTGTGGTGTTTTAGAAACTGATGGTGCACCAAATCTTTTTGCAATGTGCACTAGACCTGCAGCATATCTGAGGCACTTCTGTAATCATGGGTAAATTTTCCTGCTTTTGTAGGGGAAAAAAAGAAAAAGCTATTTCAATATAAATGTAGTGTAGGAAATTCTGTGAAAGGATCTGAAACGCTACAATAATTTTTAAATCAGGAAACCTGACAATCAGCGGGGTTACTTCACATCTGTTATGCTAATTCATGTAAATAATTAATGATAGCTGTCAGATAAGTTTTATCCCAAAAGCCTCAAACCATGTGGTACTTTCTTTTCATTTTAGTTTTCCATTTCTTGGTGAAGTCCAAATAAGATTTTTTTTTGTTTTGGCAGCAGCACCTGAGACCCAATTCCATCAGCAATAACCCCCCAAAAAAAGACTATCTGTTCATTTTGCTTTTATCAGAAAATGGATGTTTGGCCATAACAGGGAGATCGTCATGACAACAGGAAGAGCGTCACTCAGTGACAGGTGTTAGGAGGCAGTGGCGCAGGCAGACACGCGCCACCAAACCAACAGGGCTGCGTTGGGACTGGCGCTGAGGCCGCTCTGCTGGATCGTTATCCACTCGGACAGGCCCGTAACTTGTCCTGGCAGCGCTGCCACTCAGAAAGCATTCCAGAGGGAATCACGTCCGAAGAGGCAGCATGAGTTATGTGAAACATGCCACTCAAAACCTGTGTTTCATTACACAGCCGTTAAATATTTACGGCGTCCTCTCATCCCGGCTCTGCCGTTGGATCGAACTGCTCTGTGTGAGTGGGCTGCGGATGGCGTGGGGACAGAAGGTCTTGTAAAAATTCAATCCACAGGAAAATGGAAACAACACAAATGTACCAGCAGCAGTTCAACAATTATTTAATCCTGATATTGGTTTTATGTGCTTCACAGACCTCAGTCACACACACACACACACACACACACACACACACACACACACACACGTGTGGCCCCAGAGAGACGCTCTGTTAGGTAGCCTTCAGGCAATCTACATAAAATAAAAAACAACTAAACTCACATTTCAGTTGTTCCTTTAAACAAAGTTCCAGCAGCGCCCTACTCAAGTCAGATTTGAAGTAATATTTGACAACTTTTACCATTATTTGATGATGTAATTAAACTGGTTTAATTCATTCTGAGCTCAGCTTGGGAATCTCTGACGGTCATGTGACCCTCAGGTTCTATCTTTTCTCAGGTGCTGTGGCTTCCATGTTTTGGGTTGATGCAGAACTCGGCAGCGAGATTTATTTAGACGGTAAGGGCTTGTTTTAATGTGTTCCGGTAAAAAAGTGGTTTTTGTTGGGGTTTTTTTCCCCCTAATTTTGTAGAGGATGTTTTAGTTTTTTGCTTTTTCCCTTAATTTAATTTTTTTAACA
This sequence comes from Tetraodon nigroviridis, assembly GCA_000180735.1. Lineage (NCBI taxonomy): Eukaryota > Metazoa > Chordata > Actinopteri > Tetraodontiformes > Tetraodontidae > Tetraodon > Tetraodon nigroviridis. The sequence goes on along the minus strand of CAAE01015023.1, from coordinate 508,173 downwards.
AGCAGCTTATGTATGAAATCACACATTTTCACATTTGTGTGTTTGTTGACTGTGTCTGAATAGCACGTGAAATCTCTCAGCTGTCTCACTGTGACAGACGAATGACTTTTGCGCTCTGTCGTTCCTGCAGGAATCGTCACTGTCATTGATGCGAAGTACGGACTGCAGGTAGGAAAGATGTTCTCAGCGTTCTGTTTTCCAATCATTTTCCCAGGTGATCACAGCAGTACCTGACCCTAGTTTTTTTGTATAAAAAGCTGTACTATTGTATATTATTTCACCATATTCTGTGATTATTGGCATTCCTTGCATGATGAATGCATAATTGCATTCCAGCTCATTTTCAAACCCTAATTCCAACATAAACTCTGTTCTTACCTCAACATTAAAATTGGGTCTTAACACTCAAACGGTCCTTTGAAGTTGTGGGGACCAGCTAAAATGGCCCCTCTTTGCTGGTAGTATTTTGGTAGTCATAAATGTGAGACACACATACACACAGACACACACATATATCCTGCCCTCCCCTCAGCGTCTAAAAGAAATGGGACAAGTGACACCTTAATAATGGGCTCCAATTTGAAGGTGTCATGCTCGGTGTGGTGACACATTTCACTGCCGCGGTGCTGCTCTGTCTTCTCATCGGGGTGAGAAGAGAACGATGACAGAAAGGAGGAGAGGGAATAAGTAAAATTGAGGGAGTGATTGCTATCTGAGATGCAACTATTGAAATAGGAGCATCTCATTCCCTAAGATATCATCTGTCTGGCAGGTCGACCTCACACACCCCAAAAGAGTTTTTTCCGAGGTCATTAGAGAAAACATCACAAAGAGGTTTTCCTATTTCGTTTTTAAATGGAGGCCTCGGCTCAAGTGTCAGTGTGATACCCAGAGGTCAGGATCCGCGTTTACGCCTCCTGCATTTACTCATCAACTGTCCTTGTTCCACAGAAACCTCACAATGATGAAATGTGGGGGGGGGGGGGTCTACCCATTATTGCTTTTTTTTATATATATATATTTAACAAGCCCTCAGTTTTAGTTTCACGGTTGACCGCAGTTTTAGAGTTGTAAATCTATTTCTTTTACACTTGATTTTATATCTTCTTTTCCTAGCAACTCACTGAGGAAAAGGCAGATGGACTTGTCAACGAAGCAGCCCGGTATGTTTGCTTTGAGACACACACTTGTCTGTGGTCATCACACACTTTCTATTTGTGAACCAGACTCAAAGCTAATGAGCTAACTTTAAGTAGTGTTGGATGTGTGGACGGTTAAACCTTCATTTTTTGCAATTGGAGCAGAATTTTATTTGCTGGAGAGTATTTTTCCAAGAACAGCCAAATGCTGTCCTAAACATTCCCCCCGTACGTAGCACACGGGGCCTCCTCACATGTTGCCTGTCTCCCCGGGCGTCTCGGTGTGTCTCCTGCAGCAGCTGTGTGCTTGTTGTTGTTGAGCAAATACACAGATGACTGAAAAGCTGTTGCGTGACCTCTCTGCATTCTTGTTCAGTGTTTGTGTTTTCACCTCCAAGCTAAATATCGTCAGCTCCCATTTGAGTTAGGCATTTGCTGTCTGCTGACACCCTTGAGAACACACACGCACACACACACACACACATGGTGGCTGTTGTGCTTCAACCTTACATAATCTTACTTAAGGAAGATTATGCTTTACATAAAAAAAATGTGAAATCTACGAAGATGTACTTCCTTGTGTTGACTTTGTGAAAGTAAAAACAGTGTTTACTTGAATAGTGTCTGCTTTTAGGCAGGTTGCTGTTGCTGATTTGACTATTATCAACAAGACCGACCTGGTGAATGAGGAGGAACTTGCTGAAGTCAGAGCTGCAGTTAGGTCAGTGTGAAGTGCTTTTATTGTGGTCATATTCTCTTTTTATGACTATATTGGCTTCTTTGATGTGATCAATCACCTTGTATCAGGTCCGATCCAAAGCCTCTCGGTTGCCCCCTGGTGGCCAACTGGCGTCATTCCGAAAGTCCAGACCTCGATTTCATTCTAGAGATTAAAAAAGATTAAACTGCCTTGTGCTGATTTCTGGCTGCTTTTCAATCTTGATGTATGTTTTTTAATATTATATTGATATGACCCAGTTTTTAACAAACATTGAACCATTATATTTGTTGACCAGACTGTAGAATACATTTTGTTCGCTCTTAAAAACACTGGTCTTCTTCCCTTTTTTCAGAGCTGTAAACGGCTTGGCGAAGATTATAGAAACACAAAAGTCAAAGTAAGTTAAACTTTTGAAACTTTGATTTGTTTTTCTTTGTTTCTTTTATGGATGAAATCCACATGTGGCTCCTGCTCAGATCTTTGTGTCAAAGACAAAGCTGTGGACACATGACATTGTCCTAGGCCAACCTCTTTCTGCCTTTGTTCACACACACACACACACACACACACACACACACACAGACTTGTGTACACAGACTGCTGCAGCCTGTGTAAATACCAAACCTTTGGTGGTGTCCAGTTACTGACAAGTCTTTGCTCTTTGACCCGGGGTCATCAAGCCGGGGGACTTGTGCACATGCACATGTACATTAATGTGTGCGCGTTGGAGCGTTATTAGACCCAGGCTGGCATCTGGCGAGCAGAACCTCTGTTGTGGTTTGTGTTTTGAATCTGTTTTCCCCCCAGCTGAGGAGCACGAGGGTGAACAGATGAGAAGACAGATGAAAGCGGAAAACCAGCCGCCTTCTGTCAACCCCAGTGTTGTTTTTAGGCGCGTTGGGGTCAAAGTGGAAATTCTTATATTGTCACCGACTGGGATTTTATTGTGAAAGGATAAACCGCACTAACTTTTTTCACAGAGTGGATCTGTCGGAAGTGCTGGACCTACATTCCTTCGACTCTAAGGACGGAGCCAAGTGAGTTTTTTCTTTTACTGGAACGGAAACATGTTTCTGTAAATGATGCGTCACTTTTCAGTGGAAGCTCCACTCCACCTGCGCAGGAGACCTCCAGCCCATCTAAGGCGTGCACCAGAGCCGCCTTTGATAAATGTTGTTTCTCTCTAATTAACAGACTCTTTTATTGAGCGTCCCCCTGTCCGCCCACAGGGTGGCCATCGTATTGTGTCCCCTGTAGAATCTCATTCTCATGAATAGAGTCAGTGTTCATCCTTTCATGTGAATGAAACAGGCCGCGGCGTTAAACCTCTCTTACATGCCTTCAGTCAGTTTTTCTGCGGCCAGCTGCAGAGGATTAGAGCCGTGTGTGTCCACTGGCTCCCGAGGTGGTGTGTGTCCCCCCCCACCTTGTCCCAACAGATAGCCCCTTTGAGAGCAGAGGCCCCTCCTCCCTGGCTGGCTGTTTGAACCGGCCCCCCGCGGCTCCGCCTGTGTGGTACTAACAGCACGCGGGGCTCAAGCCGCTGGACACAACATTTAGCCTCCTTGTGAGGTCACAGAGCATGGGGGGTGGGCAGAAGAGAAGCTCTCATCTGGAGGACAAGGGCCGGGGTTTGTTTGGGAGGGGCGTTTTGTAGGATTTAATAGCCATTTCTAAAGTTTTCACAAGTCTATTCAAAGTTGTGTCATTAAGCCCTTATACAGCACATTTGACTGTGAGGCAGAACACAAAACCAGGACCGTTATGGTCCTTTGACTGTTTGCACAGAGAGAAACAAATAAAAAATGAAATGAGGTGTATCAAAAAGACAAGTTGAGAAAAGTTTAAAAATAAGCAGTAAATAGTGCAGAATCACAAGCGTGAAAGCATGCTATGGAGCTACAATAAAAACTATACAACTACAACTTACTGTGAAAGGGCTGGTGCATTAAACCATATTCCAAACGGATGAGGACAAGGTTCGTGCCATTCTGCCACGTAGAATCGGTCTTTTTCAGTAAAGTTCTTCACAGTAATGCTCAGCTCGCCGTGCTTTTTGACCTTTAATTGATGATTCAATGTGACTAAACTGTAATGTTTGATCATGTCTCTCTTCTCAAAGTCTAGCAGAGAAGCTCCAGCTGGTGAAAGCTACAAAACCACACCTCGACAAGGTATTTGTATATTTAGTATGACCCCTCGCTCATCGATACTTGCCTCCTCTCATGGCATTCCTTGTGCCTTTGCTAATTTATTTTAGCATACAATTTCCTGCATCACATGAGGACTCATTCTTCTCAGGCTGGGATAGTTCCTTGCATCCCCCCAGGCTGTGACACCGTAGTGAAAACTCCCTCCCGGCTTTTTTGGGGTTTTGTTCTGCGATCGCCTTGAAGCTTTTGATGTTTCCTTGCGGCCCGCCTCGGTCACACGGTGGCATAAAGTTTTGCTCCACGAGCCGGGACGTTGTCAAGCCAGGCGGCTAGACTGAGTCCAGTCTCGCTTCAGCTTGGATGCTTAACCCTGAAAAAGCATCAGCGCACATGCAAAATTTCTTCTGCACTATCCGGAAATCTCCAACATCTTTATTAAAAACTACAGAATCTCCCCCATTTCTAATAATTATTTTACCATCCTTGTCATCTTATACCAGTGAACTTTTATCACAGGATGTAGGTTGTTTGTGTGTGTGTAAATAGCAGCATTGTTGTCTGTTTTCTCCGCTGTTCCCTTTCCCGCATGAAGCTCCGCATCCCTTAGACCTCACCTCCCCGCCTCCCTTTTGCTTCCCCACGTTGCCCTTTTCATGTAAATGAGAATGCTGTTTTTCTGTTGTTATACCAAATGACAAGGAAGTGTGTAACCCTAACGCTTGAAGACAACCCCCTCCCACACACAAACACACACACACACATATATCTACAAAGTGTTCTTTTAATGCCGTAAGGAAGTATGATAGGAGGGAGTGTGTGGAGGGGTGGAAAGCAGGTCGTTCTCGCTGGGTTTCAGGTGCCGAGCGGAGTTGTGGTTTTTGACACCGTTACTTACAAAGTCATCAGCCGGAGCGTAAAATGACACTTCTATTGTTAAATGTTCCTTAAAGAATGCTCTTCTTCCGTGTAACTGAAAGATGCGGTGCGATAGAATGTGTGGAGAGGGACTGTGTGTCACCAGGTGACCAGATCATCAAATAAATAAACCAGTGGCTATTTAAAAAAAATAAGAAAAGTTATGTTTAAACTGCCACAACTGTATCACAATTAGGTGTTCACCTTTACTTGTAATAAACTACATGGTGATATGTAGGGCAATCTGCCTTGAGTTGGGTACCTGGTACCGATCATATAATAATAATCTGTCAGTCAAGGACTTCAGTTCTGAGAAAAAATGTTTTTTATCATATCAAATGTACATACTTTCCCCTTTGGTGAGGTAAACGTGTTGGATCACCCAGATCCCGAAAACGTCTCTTTGTGAACCTGTAATTCTTCCATCTTATGTCCTCAGAGTATTTTAACTGTGACGTTTGAAGTGGCCGGCGATGTCTCAGAGGACGCCTTGGACGTCTTCATCCAGGTATGGACTGCGTTCCATGTTTCACATGCTTTTGCTATTGTTATATGGCCCAAAGTCGTCCTTTAGAGCCAACTCCCGTTTTCTGTGTTTTAGGATTTGCTGTGGGAAAAGACGTTTAAGAACAAAGCAGGACAACCCATGACTGTCATCCGTTCAAAGGTACAGTGGAGCAGATTCCCTGGCGGTGATCTGTAAATGTCGCCTTTTTATTATTATTCAAATCAGCTCCAAGTGCTTCATTCAGTGTGTCGGTTAATGTGTCACTCGTCATGTGTGTGTGTGTTTGTGTGTGCGCTTGCAGGGCATAGTGGCTTTGGCAGGTAAAGCCCACCAAGTGATGCTGCAGGGGGTCCACGAGCTGTACGAGCTGAATGAGACGCCACAGCTCTGGGGGGAGAACCCGCGGATCAACCGCCTGGTCTTTATAGGTGAAGACACTCATGTGACTCTGAGGCAGCACAGGCAGATTCTTCAGTAAATAACACAAAGCATTATGTAGCTGACATTTGTCCTCTGGGACATAACGATAGCATATTCAGGGACCTCTGCACTCTAATTTACACCTGCCTATGTCCAATTTTAGCTGGTTACAGATTTTTGTCTCCTCTTGGTTGCAGGTAAAAACTTGGACAAGGAGATTCTGGAAGAACACTTTAAGTCTTTTGTCCTGCAAGGAACAGAGTAAAATTAGCTACCAGGTATTTTAATTCTGAAGGAAAAGCTGGCCAATCCGCAGTTTACCGTTTGCTCTGATGGTGGAACTACTGTAGGTAAGAGATGCACCAAAGAGTGCGAGTACTAAGCTGCTACAAAGGGCCAGACTTTTAACCAGCACAGGTATTTTTTAGTGTAAATAACTACAAATTCTGCAATTTGTGGGAAATTGCAAAAGTGTATCAGCTGTGGTGCTCTGCATATAAACCACCTAGTTTTTTGGCATTTAGCATCTGCTTTACTGGGTTGGGGGGGGGGGTTTTGTTTGTTTTTTTTTAATGTGCAAATTCTGAACATCCACAACAGCTCTGAAAACACCAAATACATGCAGTCCTGCCAAAAAATCTCTAAAATGTAACAACATTGGCAATTCACTAACAATATCAATGATGAAAAACTGTTGAAGGTTAATATTTTCCCTTTTTTTAATTTATTTTGCCGTTTGTAGCTTTGTTATTATTAGTAAATCATGGTGTCTCACACAGACAGTTACACAGTAGGACCAGTCCGGTATACCAACGCAATGTTTTGCCAACATGGTCATTTGCAATTAAGATAGTAACCTGTAGCTGCACGATTTGGTACATATCCGCTACTCATTCATCCCGGTTGTAAAACCGACCCTGAGCCGCGCAGCCCAGGGTGCACAGCGCACTTAAGACGTTTCCTCCTCGATTTTGATGCTGATGACCTCGTTAAGGCGACTATTACTCCTTTTTACTGTTGGCTGCGGGAATTCCCACCACGGCCATTTTCATGGTCACACCACCTGCGGGCATCCCGAGGTGACTAACTAAACGAAGCAACAGGGGAGCTGAATCGGGGAGATCTGCGTGGCTTCTTATCTGGAACTGGGCGTGGTGTTAAAGCTGCCACGAACACACCACCCCCGCTGCGCCTTTACGTCTTTTGCATGATCAAGAACATTAAAACGTCAGGATTTGACCTTAGGCTCTCCGGTTTTTATGACGTGGTCCCGTGTAACACGCATGACTGTGTCTTGTTAAAGAAGCACTGGTACTAAAAAGATAGTTATTGTGTTACATTTTTGAGCCGATTAATAGGTAAACAAGCCTTTCGGTTCGAATCGGTATCACGTGTACTCTGAATATCATACAGAACGTTTGATTTTTGCAGCAGAATTTTTTAATTGACCTAAATATTTTGAAAAGATTTATATTTAATTCAGTTGTTTCTCAAAATGTTTTGGTGCGCATTTTAGTTTAAAAAAAGGAATAATTAAGCTTGTTGAAACGAGGCTTCTTTGCTTCGGTTACGCGCGCTCCCCATGACCCCCACCTGTGCGCTGCCTGCTCCGGCTTCCCGGGGTGAAGGCCGACTCTGATAGGTCCGAAGTGTGAATGGGACTGGTCTTCAGAGCATCAGCTTCCCAGCATATAAAGCTGGAACCATAGCAACCAGTCACCAAAATACAAGGTTTACCAACACTGGCGAGCCCATGCGCTTTTACGCATGAGTACAGGAACTTCGGTTTTTACGCACAGCGAACTTGAGCTGTTTTTCTTTTTTTCTCGCGTTTTCGATCATTCCGGGAGTGACAATGACCCTCTCCGGTGAATTTGAGACTTCACAGCAAGCTGCATTGCCTTCAGATGTGGAGGAGATTGACATCGTGGGCGAAGACGATCGTCAGGAGCGCTCATATCGAAGCGAGTCCTCCGTGGACTCTGGCTCCTCGGCAGAATCCGGCGCGGAGTTTGACTCGTTGGAGCCCGACTCCTCGGGGGAAAGTGAGAACAGCTTCTGCGCGGACGTACCGCCATCCAAAGGAGGCCTGAACAACTCCGTGAAACCTCCGTACTCCTACATCGCCTTAATCACCATGGCCATACTGCAGAGCCCGTTGAAGAAGCTGACGCTGAGTGGCATCTGTGACTTCATCAGCAACAAGTTCCCCTACTACAGAGACAAGTTCCCCGCCTGGCAGAACTCCATCAGGCACAACCTCTCCCTCAACGACTGTTTCATTAAGATCCCGAGGGAGCCTGGGAACCCGGGCAAAGGTAACTACTGGTCCCTTGACCCTGCCTCTAAGGATATGTTCGACAACGGCAGCTTCCTTCGGCGAAGGAAGCGATTCAAGAGAAACCACCAGGACCTCAGCAAAGACGGCCTTGTGTTTTATTCCAATTTCAACTGCTACGGGCCATACGGGCAGTCGTACCGAATCAGCCCTCCACCCTCGGCTCCTGTTCGGTACGTGCCCTTGCAGGATGCAATCATCCCACATCCCACGTCCTATCACCTCTTTCCACAAACTGTTAACGCTCAGGAGGCGCGCGGAGGACCCAAAGAATCCAGGGCGCACTTTGCGCAACAGGACCCGCCGTGCCAAAGCCCGGCCTGCAGGCGAAGTGCTCCTTCAGCATCGACAGCATCATGAGCAAACCCGCTTCAAACTCGCCCCAGAGCCACGCCGTTCCAGGCTACGGTCATCTCTATTCGGGCCCCGCTGCCAGTCTGGTTCCGGGACTCCTGCAGAGCCCCAGGGCTGCCTTCTGTCCTCCTGCCATCCTGAGCGTGACTCCTCCGATCCAGGGGCCCAGACTGTCCTACTGCTGAAGCAGTCCGTGGTTCCGCCGTGTTGATGTGAAAACATCAAGATTTGTTTCTCAAAGAAATATTTCAGTTGCATGAAATTAACGTGCTTTGACGTGTGATTGTGTCCTAAATACCTGTAAATAAGATGTGTAGTAATATATTTGTGAGACGTTTTGCAATAGCAACCTTAACTCAATATGTTTTGTCATGGATTACATTACCAAAATAAATGATTTTTGAAACGTATCCTGTGTTTGTCGTTTAAAAATCCTTCTTCTGACCAGTTTTATTTCTTGGTTGTACTAGGTGTTCAGAAAATAGAGCGATGCCAGCTTTAAAGAGCGTTTAAAGAGGATTTAAGATAAAATAATATGATTAATATTAATATTTTGGGGGGGAAAAAACTTATCTGTGATGGAAAAAATCTGCCGGAATACTGAAAATAATAAATGAATGCCTCAATTCAGATTTGCGCTCTTTAAAATGACGTTGCTTTCTTCTTGCCGCTGAGGGGCGCTATTTACCCATTTTTGAGATAGTAAAGAGCGTATTTTACATTAACCTGACATTTTTTTAAGCAAATATTGTTCAAAAAAAATAAATCAGTAAAACAAACTTCTCTCCCTGGACTCTGGACTTTCCAAGTCTCTCCCCCCACCGCTGAAGGCTTCGTCCCGGACAGAGAGCAGCAGACACAGGCAGTGTCTGGTTGCAGGACGGTCCCGACACAATTCCCCTCCACCGGCAGTCTAATGGCTATTTTTGGCCAGAGGATCAGCTGAGCCCGTAGCAATCCGGCCCTCCCTGATCCCCCCCACATCAGTTGTTGGGGCTTATTAGGAAAAGAGGGAGTTGTCTCCCAGCAGCTCTGGAGATGCAGATCTCCGGGTTGTGATCATCTGTGGAGGTGAGCGCACTGCGCGTCTGACTTTGGGACTTTGCGACTACAGCCTCCCATAGGTTGACAGACCTCGACTTTTCCCTTCTTTTTCGGATAAACCTGAACCTCGTCCTCCTGTTGGATCTGAACTAGGAGGATGGAGACGAGCCCCATCCCGGTGGTGACGGTTCAAACCGCCCCCTTCGAAGACCAGCGGCCCGGCACCAGCGGGCTGCGGAGGAAGACGGCGGTGTTTGAAGGGAAGAAGAACTACCTCCAGAACTACATCCAGAGCCTCTTGTCCTCCATCGACCTGAGGGACCGCCAGGGATGCACCATGGTCGTGGGCAGCGACGGCCGCTACTTCAGCCGCGCCGCCATTGAGGTGATCGTGCAGATGGCAGCTGCCAACGGGGTAAGAATGGAGGAGGGAGGCTTCTCTGGTGGTATTTAAAGGTGATAAAAATCAGGATATTTAGCCACTTGGGGATTCTTTCCATTAGCTCATTTCTTTTCCCTTTTTTCTGTAAAACACACTTAACCTGGAGTTTTTAGGATACATTGTAAATTCATAAACATCTTCTAAATATAACACGTCAAAATGTTATAAAGTGTGCATCAGTATGTATTAATATGTCCAATTTTGAAAGATTTTTTTGTGAGAACAAATGCAAAGTGACTGTACGGGCAGTTTGTTCAGAAAAAGTCACACAGGTCTGAAGTGTCAGCTGTGAAAACATCAGCTAACTCAGAGGGAGACAGAGGGAAATCCAGAAAGGGCATTTCATTTCTTCTCAGAGCCATACTTTCACTGTTGTCAGCACTATCAGCACATCCACCCATCCTGTTTTATTCTCCTGCATCCTTATGTTCTTCCCTCTGTTCGTATTAACTCCAGAACAAACCTCCATGTTCTGGAGATCCCCTGTCATATGGCAGAAAAAAAAAAAGATTATAGAGGGAAAAAAATCTCATCCATCATCTCCTCTCACTTGTCATTAAGATGTGAGCAAAATAAGAATTACTAAATTGTATAAAACACTTGGAACTTTATAAACACCACATGTTGACAAGTACTTTTCTTAAAACGTTCCCTTGGTTCTTTGTATACAAAAGCAACATGGACATTAAAGGATGCATTGACGTCAGGAGAATAAATTCTTCACCAGTGAGCACACATTTATTTAGAATAGCTGACATGTGGGGGAATTATGGGATGTTGGTGGTGCTACGCTTTGAAAGCAGCATTCAAATTCCAAATAGTGAATGCAGAGATGGAGGCAACCTCTCGAAGTGCAGCTTCAGTCCTGGTTCACCACCAGGTCAACAGGGATCATTTCTATTCTGACGGTTTTTACATCCATGGAATTATTTTTTTTTTCCTCTGTGCTTAGATCGGAAGGCTGGTTATCGGACACAACGGCCTCCTGTCCACCCCGGCTGTCTCCTGCATCATCAGGAAGATCAAAGCCATAGGTGGGATCATCCTCACAGCCAGTCACAGCCCCGGAGGCCCTGGTGGAGACTTTGGAATCAAGTTCAACGTGGCAAACGGAGGTAGGCACTGAAAAGGTGTTACTGCCATATTCTAATAAAGGTTGAGGCTACGTTTCTGTGTGTGGCAGGTCCCTCTCCAGACACCGTGATGGAGAAAATCTCCCAGGTGAGCCGGACACTAGAAGAGTATGCCATCTGCCCTGACCTCCGCATTGACCTGTCCAGATTAGGAAGACAGGAATTCGACCTTGAGAACAAATTCAAACCCTTCAGAGGTATGGCTGATGTTCTGTTCTGAAACAGAAATGAGTGTCGTCGCACTTTTTCCCTTTTTGATTTCGTCTTCTCTGCGTTTCCAGTGGAGATCATTGACTCTGTTGAGGTGTATTTACAAATGCTGCGAAACATCTTTGACTTCAGTGCCATTAAAAGTCTTCTGACGGGACCAGATCGGCTCAAGTTACACATCGATGCCATGAACGGAGGTGGGTCTGCTGGTCTTTTGTGTACCTTGAGCCTTGAGTTATTAAGGAACTAGCTTTCGGGGTGGGGGTTAAACTGTTGTTCCTGCACACTCGTTCTGTCTTTTCGTGTCGCAGTCATGGGCCCATACGTGCGTAGGATCCTCTGTGATGAGTTAGGTGCTCCCGCTAACTCTGCTGTCAACTGCGTCCCTCTGGAGGACTTTGGTGGACAACCTCCAGAGCCCAACCTGACCTATGCCAGCTCTCTGGTAGATGCCATGAAAGGGGGCGACTTTGGCTTCGGAGCTGCATTTGATGCAGACGGGGTAAGACTTGCCAAAATATTCACTTTTTATATTCCTCAGCTCACGGAGAAGATCAGTTTTAGCCTCTGTCCAAGTCATTTATTGTTTTTGTTTGAAAGACAGTGAAGACTAAATCATTCTGGATTCCTGGTGACCTAATGAGCAGCTCATTTTTTCCATAATGTCATCAGATTTCTGCAGCGCACACTGGAGAATGCTATACAAGCCTCTCTGGTTCTCCTGGGTCAGTATTATTACCTATTTAAAGCCTCTGGCAGAAGCAGGTCTAATCAAGCAAATACTTCTTCAATAGTTCTGCTTTTACATTACAATGCAACTTCTATCTGGTAATTAAAGAAACTCATTATGTTTTCTTTAAACAGAGGTTCTTTGGGGGTTGATTAAAAGCTGCAGATCGTGCTGCACTGGTGTTTATTTAAAGAAGCGCTCTTTCAGCTGTGTTCATTGTCATGATGCCTTTATTGTCGCTCTTGGACGAGCGTGGGGTGGAAGATATTAATACGACTGACCTCTTATCCATTTAGATTCAAAAACTAAATGTAGTGTTTTTCAGGACCGGTACATGATCCTGGGGGAAAACGGCTTCTTTGTGAACCCGTCGGACTCACTGGCCGTCATGGCCGCCAATCTGGCCGCCATCCCTTTCTTCAGACAACAAGGCGTCAAAGGCTTTGCCAGAAGCGTGGCCACAAGCACTGCCCTTGACAGGTACGGAAAAAACACACTCGCTGGATTAAAAGGGGGTCGGGGTGTTGCCTTCTCTTGTCACAGCAACTGTTCTTCGCCGGCTCCCACTGCAGCCTCGTCTCTGGAGACACTCAACAGTCCCACATTCAGACTTGTCCACCATGAATAAGGCTGCAGGGTCACAGAGGCCCAGCTCCCACACACACGTTCACTCTCTGCCTATAAATATTGCCTTGTTATGTAACACTTAGGGCGAGTAGAAGGTTCTGAGTGATGAGAGAAGATCACAGCCGCTGCCTTCCCCATTAACATTGTTCCAAGAAGGAGGGATCCCAGCGCTGTACCCTACAACCATTAAGTTGGAACCACACACACTCACACACACACACACACATGGAATTGGCCTTTTTCCTAGTTAATATTGCAGATATGTCCTTTATCTCCTCAAGGCCTTTGTTGTATTAATGAAATCTAATTTCCTGTAAAACTCTTAGGTAACTTATAATTAGATGTCTATTCCAGATAATGCCTTATCTATAAATAATTCTGCTCCAGAAATCAGAATTTGTGTTAGATTATAAAGATTTCCTGCTGTTAATCTGGATGAAACCAACCTCTGTGGATTAACACCCCCACCTCCTACTGATAATTACTGACAGGCTCACTTGGTGTAACTCTTAGCTTCATAACTGCCACTCAGCTCCACAAAGTGGCACCTCTACATCCTGTTTGTATCTACACATCTCTGACAAACACCAGGAAGTGTCGAGTTTTCCGACGGCGTGTTGTGGGATCCTGGAAAGAGCCCAGTCCTGATCCTTTTTAGGAGAGAAAGTTGCTTTGGTTTGCCCTCCTGGCTGTGTGTTTAGGCGTAGTCAAGCAAACTATGTTATAAAAGCTTTGATAGATAGGATGTGACTGTGTACTGCATTTACTCGTGTGTGTGTGTGTGTGTATCCAGGGAACAAAGAAAAAAAAACAGAGACAATGAAATTAGATTTCTGTTTGGTTAAGCGGAGGGTTTCTGTTGTCATTGGACTGGAAGAGAGGCCAGAATTAAAGGTGTTAAAACTGAGCGTATGTGCACGCGATATGGCAGATTCACGGAGGAAGAGAAGCTTTCGTGAAGGAAACAGCTGCCTGCCCTTTAACAGGCTGCTGCAGGGAGGATGTTGGAGGGCAAAGCTTCTGCTCTGCTGTTACCGTGCAGGCCTGGGTCTCCCTGCGGGATTATCCTCGAACTTCTTTACAAATTGTGTAATTCATCAAATTTGAATATGATTTGATTCTACTGTCATGTGGTCTTTTTTTCCACAGTAAAAAAAGATGACAACAATGGTTCTGAGTGATGTCCAGAAAGTATTCTGGTACAGATTTTGCAAAACATTTTGATGCTCAGAAGCGGGTCATGTTACTATTTGTTGCTGTGCCAACTTGTTCAGGATTAGACTTTTATGAGTATCACAGTATTTAAATCCGGGCTCAGAGAGGATGTGAGGAAAGAATATACTGCTATGTTTGGAAAAAATATAAGGCCAAGGTCAAAAGTTGGTAGTATTTATACAGAGAGAACTTATCCTTCATCTCACTCTTGTGTGATTGGTGTTATATCACAAAAAGACTAAAAACAGGAGGGGAAAGTAGATAGCGTACATATACGCGTACGTGCTTGTATAGCACAGGTTCTGCGTGAATTTACATTCCTTTACTTTGAGCAGAGAGCGTGAGGAAGAGCAGATATACTGCGTAGCTCAGCCTGCTCTTTCTCTGCTCTTCTCCGAGGACATTTAGGTCTTCCTCGGTTCAGTTTTGTATTTTCAACACACCAGAATGTTTTTAGAAGCTCATTCTGTGGCATTTTGCACCGCTTCAGTATAGTTTCTGCCCTGAGATTCCTGTGAAAAGTCCCGACCTCCAGATAAAGCAACCATCGGAGCGGAGCTCCTCCGCATTGGAAGGAGTCATCTGAGGTGGTTCAGCACGTCCGGTCAAACTCGGGACTTTCCTGCTTAGAAATCCTACCTGATAATCCTGTGAGAAAATCAACATCAACGCACTGTAAAGTCTTCTAGTTGAGAGATTGCAGCCTTAAATAGAAACCTTCCAAGTTTATTCCTCATGTCATACATCTGCCAGATTCTCTTGAGCAACCTCTCTGAGGAGGGAGTGGCAGCATCTGCTGACCCCGGCCTTGCGGTTTTGTATAAATACAAATTTGTCAGGATTTACTGTATCAATATTTCCCAGTTTCCAGAAAAGCGCTCCTCATTTATGTGCACATTTAAGCAAGTTCACTAAGTTTGGCTGAGTGTTTACCCAACTCTGTTACCATGGGTACAGGACACGGCATGCACCCTTTCCAATGTAGGACTGTTCAGTAGGAACCCTTCAATGTTTTGATTCCTCTGCTTTCACACATTTTGTCCCCACATTTTCCAACAGGACCTATAAACGTGAATCCGATAGGGTCGGTCTCGGTGTTTATGTTGGCAACAGGCGTGACAGTTATGATACCAAAAGCTCATCTGGGCCATCTGTTTGCTTTCAGGAATGTCAGGACTTCCGTTCCAGCTCATATTTCCCCATTTTTGGGAAAAAAAAAAGACAGTTGCACTTATTTTGGTCATTTTTTGACCTCCTGTAAACATCCCTCTCGGTGGCGTCTACGTATGTGTTGACGTGCGCCGAACATTTGAAAACAACCACCCGAAGCCAACAAACGTCCAAATAAAGTGCAGGGGGAAGCATTGGCAGTCTGGCCACCGGGCTGTTGCGTATCTGTATAGAGAACAAAAAGAAAAATAAAATAGGATCACTTTTTGTTTTAAAAAAAGGTTTTCCTTTAACTCCTTATCCACCTTTACAACAACTAAACAGCCCTTTCCTGACCTGTCTGAGCACTTTATGACCTTCATCTCCGTCTGTCCTTGGAAAGTGCTTGTTGTTGTGTTCAGTGTTGTGATGAGATGGTTTTTTTTGTTGTTGTTGTTGTTTTCAGAGTTGCCAAAGCCATGAAACTTGCGCTGTATGAGACTCCGACAGGCTGGAGATACTTTGGAAACCTGATGGACTCCGGCCGTTGCTCCCTGTGTGGGGAAGAGAGCTTTGGGACAGGTACGATCTGCTGTCTCCGCACCAAACACTGCAGACTGGAGATAACGGGTCTTATGAAGACATATTCAGAAATCAGCCATTCTCAGGTGTTTATGGAATCATCATTTTGTGTTTTGGTTCCTCTGCTCCATCTCCTGCACATGTTCTCCAGCTAGCTGCATGTCCAGAATTGCATCTTGACTAGTCAAAGGCTTCTAATAGATGTGAGGGCTCTGACCCCGACTGCATGTGTAAATAAGCTCCATTCTTCTGCTATAAAAGGAGAGAGGGGTTCCCTGAATCACACAGGGCCCCGCTGGGGACGCACACGCCAGCAGACGATCCAAACGTGTGCGCACATATGACACACACTCCATCGGTGTAACCTTTGTGTTTTCCCCTTCTTCTCTCTTTGAATATTTCTGCTCCCTTTTTTAAACAACGTAGGAGATGAAATGTCTTTTTAAAAAAACAAACAGGGAGGAGGAAAAAAACCTTTAATAACAAGAAACTGCGGAGAGCAGAAGTAGTTTTGGCAAGGCCAAATCAGATAAGTATCATCAAGGGGAGATATGGACGCAGCGGAGAGTCAGAGCGCCGAGGACTCTGGGAGCTTACGCGCTGCCCCGTCGCCTCGCCATGTAAGGCCAAAAGCTTCGCAGAAGCGTCGAGGAGTAAATCTTCAGAGCGGACGCAACTCCTGCTCTTCTACTAACTCTGATACACTCGGACACACACAGAACGAGCTCGTGCAAACGCTGCTGTTCTCGACGAGGCTTTTTTCTCCATTGCTTAATGTAGATTTAAAGTGGTGTAAGTAGTTTAGACATGGGTGACGTCTTTTTTCTCATCCTATTACTTAAGTGTTGCTATGTTATCGTTAATAATTCCTGTTTTACTCGGTGTCGAGGGACCCACATCTCTTTCTGTGTCAGAGGATGAGATAAAGGAAAACAGACATCAGAACAGGGATTAACGGAAAAAACAACTGTTGCAAGCAGCTGTTTTTGGAACACAGCTCACAGAGCTAGAAGGTGTTTGGAGAAACCTAAAGCCGACTATTGTCAACACACCACCTTCAAAATACAAGCATTTGTGCAGTATTTAAATAGAACCAAAATGCAAAAACTTAGTTAGTTATTTCCTCCTGTTTCAAGCAAAACTGTGCTAACGGATTAACAACCACAAGCTGGAAAAGAAACAGGGCCAAAGGGCTAATTTACCCCCAGGTGATAAACTGCAGGCAAGAAATTAGACCCTCCTCCCTCTGTTATTTTGGGTAGGACTCTGAAGAGTTCTCTGAAAGGTCTGGGTTGGTTTTGCTTCTGTTCCTCCTGTAGGTTCGGATCACATCCGTGAGAAAGATGGCCTGTGGTCGGTGCTGATGTGGCTCTCCATCATGGCCGCCAGGAAGCAGACCGTCGAGCAGATTGTCAGGGAACACTGGGCCAAGTTTGGACGTCATTACTACTGCAGGTAAAAAGGGCTTCATAATCTCCGTGAATGGAAGAATTTTCTAACCATTTATCACTTTAATGCTGTAATTTGAATTTAGATGTGAAGTCATGGACTTCATTTGAACCACTGTATCTTTGATATATGTAAATCTGCGATCCCGGGGATTTAGCGTCTTAACTCCCCTTGGCCAAAAGCCTCAATCTATTTTATCTCCACTACAACCAGATATGTCTCCCAGGCCTACACCTTCATCCATTTCTACTCTTGTCCTCCTCACTGGCTGACTGTTCCTATTTTAACTTCTCCCCAGTGAGAGGCATAGATTACTGCAGGCTGTATTCCAGTTGCTGGAGCTTTCCATTTTCCCACAGAGATTTCCAACTGTGTAAATGTGGAATTTATTTGTTTAGTAACCATAAAAAAAAAGAAGAAATAGGAACGACTTGTTGTTTGTCTCTAAGGTTTGACTACGAAGCTCTGGACCCACGTGTGGCCTTTTACCTGATGAGGGACCTGGAGGCCCTGATCTTGGACAAAGCCTTCATGAGCCAGAGGTTTGCCGTTGGAGATCACGTGTACGGCGTGGAAAAATCGGAAAACTTTGAGTACGTGGACCCAGTGGATGGAAATGTGGCTCGAAACCAGGTCGGCAATAATGTCATATTAACTCAGCAGGGACTGTCAATAGTTAACCTCAGAACTTGTTGCAGTTGCTTCCGTTCTTTCAACATTGTGTGTTTAATCGATATCTAGGCCAGTTTTTTTCTATTTTCACACTTTTCTACTTCTTATTTTGGTTGCATTTTCCACTGGCATTCATTCTGGTAGCCACTTATCAGTAAATACCATTCGACTGCATGTGTGTTTGGGCCTCGAGCCAGATGATGCATAACGACACCAGACTTGCACCGGCTGCATACCCACAGCCAGAACTTACTTATTGGACGGAGAGCGCGTTGCTGATGTTATGAGATGCCAGTTTGGACCTACTCTAAGACATCAGCGGTGCCTGTGTGTCGAATACCCGAGACAACACACACACACAACCTCATAAAGTGTGTGAGACCACTTCCGCTTTGTTGCCAGTAGGGGGCGCTCTGGTCGCGCGTCTCACTTTGATCACACCGGAACAGTAGCTCTTTTTGGTCCTTACTTTTGTACGTTTACGTTTTTGCACGTACACGCACTGTTGGACTGTCCGTGCTCAGTCAGGTGTCTCGTGCAAGCAAGCCCACCCGCTGCGCATCCGAACTGTCGCATTTTGTCACGTCCATGTTTGGGTGTTCCAGGCTGTCTTCCACCTTCACACACACACGCACACACACACATACAGACCAAACTCCCGCACGCACACGCACACGCACAGATACCTCCCCCAGTTTTCCTCCCCCACCAGTTGTGTGAAGTTTACCCAGCTGACTGCTGTGCTCAGAAATGCGTGGAAATTCATCCCTGGCGTCGACACTTCCCCGCGTCTGCGCCACTTAATACCTCCGACGCTCACGCGTCCTGCGCGCGCGTGTGTGCGCGCGCGGTGCTCTCCAGTTGTCTGCGTGCATCAGCGCG
>CAAE01015023.1:418199-488935 GCA_000180735.1 Tetraodon nigroviridis | reverse complement strand
CTGTCTTCCACCTTCACACACACACGCACACACACACATACAGACCAAACTCCCGCACGCACACGCACACGCACACGCACAGATACCTCCCCCAGTTTTCCTCCCCCACCAGTTGTGTGAAGTTTACCCAGCTGACTGCTGTGCTCAGAAATGCGTGGAAATTCATCCCTGGCGTCGACACTTCCCCGCGTCTGCGCCACTTAATACCTCCGACGCACACGCGTCCTGCGCGCGCGTGTGTGCGCGCGCGGTGCTCTCCAGTTGTCTGCGTGCATCAGCGCGAACACATGCGCACGAGCGCACGTCCTCCACGCGTTTACAGCTGTGCCCGCGTATTGCCGGTCGACCTCGCGCACTTTAAAGGTGTCGCGGCGGAGCTGTGTTACCATGGTTACGGCACCTCCGCGCAGCAGCCGCCCCAGAAGGTGAATGAACCCCGCTGGCAAATTGTCAGCATCCCCCCAGTCCCCCCAGTCCCCCCAGTGTCTGTTATTACAACACGCATTCCTCCCAGAACAGAATTATATCAGCTGTCGCCTCCCTTCTGCTCTCTCTTTCTCTTTCTCTCTCTTTCTCTTTCTCTTTCTTCAAGTTAAACTTGCTCCAAGGTAGATTAGTTTGCACGCCCGAACACGCTGACTTAAGTTTGACGGTGAATAATTTATATAATTTTTTTTTAGTGTAACATTTTTGTAGATGTGTTTTTGTTTACAGGATTTAAGCTCTGCGTATTAAATACATATAAATGCATGTAAATGTCAACCCAAAGGTTTTCACCTATATGTGCTCTTCTCAGCTGAACTGAATTATCAACATTTTCTTTATTATATTGATAGTGGAGGTTAGAAAAGATGAACCCTGTCACCCTTACAGATATACATACAGATTTATTCCATAGATGCCAACACTCTTCACCATAGTCTGGATGAAGGGAAAGGGAGATTAGAAGTGAGTCCAGCCCAGCAGACATTATTTTTGCCTCCTGATAACTGCGGCTCTATTGTTAGAGATGAGCTGACACACATGGACACGCACATAGACAGCGCTCATGATTTTATCTCTCCCCACGCAGGCAGTCCCAGGTTATGCTGTGTGTGTTGTTTTTGTCCCAAAGTGTAATTCCCACTCATCTTTTTGGCACTAACAGGATACCAGGAGAACTTCTGTGGTATCCAGGACAGATAGGAGTCATCCCACAAACCCTTAGTCCAGCTCTCATCTTTATTTGGGGTTTCTACCCAACAGAAACCTCGTGATTCTCTCAACTGAAAAGGAAAAAGTTAACTGCAGTTTCAGATGGATTAAAGTTAGAAAGTTTTAAAAGACTTTGGCTTCATCACAGGATAACTCTCTCTCTCTCTCTCTCTCTCTCTCTCTCTATTACACTGGTGGTTTCTACTGCCATCTAGTGGAGGTTCGGGCGTGTTGCATCAGTGCCGACCACATTCCTCTTTTGGCTGACTCCGTCTTTGTTTTTCATATCGTTTTTTCTTTTGTTTATCCGAATTGTCAGTCTGGACATGACACAATGACTTTATGCCCCTTTTCCAGGGTTTGAGGGTCATTTTCAGCAACGCAGCCCGGCTCGTGTTTCGGATGAGCGGCAGCGGGGGCGGGATGGGCGCCACCATCCGCATATACGCCGAGAGTTTCGAGAAGGACCCGGAGAGGCACAACAGAGAGACGCAGGTGAGAAGGATGGGGTCCCGCGCGCGCCCTTGGCCATGTGCACCTTTTCCGATTCTTTTGCCACGCTGGCTGCAGGTGGCGCTGGGTCCGCTCATCGCCATCGCTCTGAAGATCTCCAACATCCACGAGAGGACGGGACGCCGCGGCCCGAACATCATCACATGAGCAACGCACACGCACGTCTACAGGAATCCAAACCAGGCTTTTAAACCACTTCATTTACTTATCTGCGATTTCTGAACTCCTCTATCTGACGCTTTGTTTCTCGTTCTTATTACCTGAAGCCAAAGGTGCTTCCTGCACGCTGCTCCCTGCACCTGTCTGTCTCTGCAGACGCACCTGTCTCTGCAGACGCACCTGTCTGTCTCTGCAGACGCACCTGTCTCACCTGGTGGTGCTTTCAGGTGCGCTTTTCACTCTTCCGGATTTCCGCCCGTCATTGCGCTTGTGCCTGTCCCAAGTCCTAAAAGCCAACGAGGAAAGAAACGATCATTTCCTGTAAAAGTGTAAAATAAAAGAAGAAATGCTTTCCAACTGCCATGTCGGTGGATTCAGTTATCAAAAAAATCGTTTCATTATCGTAACTCGCGCAATATAAAGACGATTTTTTTTCAAACGTGAAGCAAAGGGGAAATATTTTTGATTAGGTAAATAATACAGTTTTGATCTTGCCTGTAATATCTTTTCTTTTTTTTTAAATTTTGCTTTGTTAAAATTGAATCTTGCAGGTCTAATGGGGACAAATAAAAAGACATTTAGTGTGAGGAAATAGTGCCCTCGGGCGTTTTCAGATTTTAATTAAAGACTTTCATAATGAAGAGCTCAGCGCGGTGCTGATGCTGATGCTGATGCTGATGCTGAGGCTGATGATGCTGATGCTGATGCTGAGGCTGTGCATCAGGCTTTGATTGAGCATCCTTGAGCAGCGGATCGGATCGCTGCCGCTGACTTTTGAAGCAAACGCCGGAGCCGCGTTGAGATAAGAGATGAGGAGTGTTGATCTTTATACGGGCTCTGGGAGACGCGCCGGGGAGAAACTCATAAACGCGCTGATTACCGTCATTACCAGGCGAGGATACGCGCAAGGATGCGAGCGTTGAGTTGGCCAGACGAATACCTGTCAGCCATCGCAGGTTATTGCCCCATCCACCCGTTTGAAGGTGTCAGGGGTTATTTCAGATCGCTTTCATTTTTAGCTGCGTCTCAAAGGTTTTTAACAGGCGTGGTCACGATCTCACAGCAGACCTTATCAACTAAGATTCATGGTTTTCATTTCTGATGCACACGATAGCGTCTCAGCTGCAGAGCGCCAATATCTTTGCTGGGGTGAATTTCTTGACTGATCTGAATGAGAGATTTCATGGATTCATACATTTTGCGGTGCGATATGTCGGCTCCCTGTTGAATTACAGGATAACTGAGAAGGTCTTCCTGCAGCGATGAGAGCGAACAGCGCCTGGAGGTCTTTGGACAGAGAACGTCTGCGTTCTGCCTGACGTGCCTCCGAGGTGGTCAGCACAACTGGAAAGAAGTTGAACTAATGTTGCCCAGCGTTGCTTTTGCAACATAACTTTATTTAAACAATGTTTTTATCAAGGATTCAAGGTTTCAAGGCATCCTTGAGCATCAAACATGCTCTCAGTGTTAATCATGTATGTAAGTACCCACGTTTCTCCTTAGGTTTTTGTCTCACAGTTTCCTTTGATCACCTCCGTTATTTTACTGCTGGTTTTTTGGATTTCTTGTCAGGGAGCTCATAGTCATGAGACACCGTCATCAACCCGGGGAAGTGTAAAAAAGACAATAAAAGACAAAACTCAAGATTGCAAAGCGTTTGCGGAATTTCCAAAACAATCTTTTGTAGCATAACAGATGATGATTAAAAACATGAATCATGCCCTGCACGCATGAAGAGAAGTCATTCGATGTTAGGAAGTTGCTTTAGTGTGTGTGTGGTTTTTTTTATTGGATCCAAAAGGATTTATACTGTCCTTGTGGAAGCAGTAACAAAAAAACAGAGGTCTAGTTCCGAAGTGGAGACGACGGTGACGTCAGCGCATCTGCGGGGACGACAAGTCCTCGGACTGTTCCCTGAAGGTCGTTGACCTCTCTTTATGCCGCCAGGTTGGCAAAGGCTTTAAAGGGAAAGTTCAGGCCGCGGGCACGGCCCCGGCCTGCTACAGCGCGTCCTGCTGCTGAACACACCCCGTCTGGGTGTAGGGAGGAGGCTGCTCCCAGCTCCACCTGCAGCCCGGAGCGTCCGAGCTGTCCTGGCTGCACAGGGGAGGCGCCGGGCCCACCAGCACCTCCACGCCCTCCACCGCGTCCCCGTGGCACTGGGACTCCTCGTAAGATGGAGGGAAAGAGTCCGGCCTGCGGAGAACAGATACAGTTGGTGGTTTGCAAACAAATTAAAAATAAACTTTTTTAAAGACGTATCATCATATTTCCTAGTGCTCGTTCATGTGTCTCATTAACTGCTGTAAATATCGTGTTTTTAACTGCAAATGAATATTTTAAGTCTTTGTGCCACTTATGCTGGAGCCTACTTCAACGGCAGATTGTGCTGTTCCGGTTCTACCTCAACACACACACCCTTTGTTATGAATAACACACTGCTTGTAGCGTGGAGTGCTCTCACCTTGTGATGGCGTAGACCTGGATGTGCTGTTGATGTACCGTCTTGTACAGTTGCCTCTTCACCTTATAATTGGTCCAAAAGAGCGTGAAGACCAGAGCGGCCGAGAGGCCAAACATGATGGCGCACGCTATGAAAACCTTGTACTGGAGCTCCTCCTGCAGAGATATCAGGTAGGTCCCTCCGCAGATCAGCGCCAGCCCCACGGCGTACAAAAGAACGTGGCTGAAGGAGCACATTTGCTTCCTCGTGATCATGGTCGCTTGGATCTTTTTGCTTAAAAACAGAACAAAACAAAGAAGTCAGTGTGGTTTCAGGAGCGGCGCGTGGAGTCTTTGAGTAAGTGTGCGTCGGTGGAAAGTGTCCCTCAGATTTAGGGAAGTCACTGGAATGTTTTCCAGCCCTCTTAGTTGTAGATTAACAAAGTATTAATGCAAAGTCAGTGGAAAAAAAAAAGAGAGCAACAAAAGCACAACCAGAGCAAAAACATTTGGTTAATGTAGCAGAAGAACAACGAGGATGAATAGTCATGGTTATTTTCTTGCTTCTATTAATTTCAGGAACAAGAGGTTGCTGACACACAGTTACCCAGAAGTGACTAAAAATAAAACCAAATTGGAATATTTTCCTTTTATTGGCAGTCATATGCAATTGACTGTTTTTAGGTGGCGAGGTGACAAAGTTGGTGATGATGGGATGGCTAGTTTTTAAATACAAGACATAAACAAGGATCCGAAATGCTATATTTTAAAGAACAGACGTGATAAAGTTTATCCCGAGTGCTGAATATTGTTCCGCGCTCTGTACTTTGGCCCACATTGTCATATTTTTACAGTAAAATACGACTTCCCTGTTACATAAAGAAGAATAATAAACTTACAGGTCAGGTGTCTCCTCGTCTGGACAGGATGTAAACAGTTGTAATGTGGTGGTAAATTTAGAGATATTCTCACTGTCACCAAGACACAAACAGTTCTCTTCTTAAATTTCTTTTTACAGAAACATAAAAGATTTAATGTTCTGACAGAATCAGATTTAAAGCTTTGCAGTCTGAATGCAGAAATGTCCAAAGTTTACGTTGTTTTCTTTTGTGCTCAGCGCTACGTTCCCTGCTGCCATCCTTTTCACAGCTCCTGTCACTAAAGAGGATCATCGATAGCCAACACGTTCTTAAAGATCTCTGGCAATTAACTTTATCGCTAAACTCAGCTCTGAGCAAAGGGAAAAAAACAAAAACCCACTTATTACTTTACTATTATACCGAACTGTCAGTGACAGCGAGAAGCTCCAGCTTCATCTGGGAATACGCCTGTGCTCGTGGGGATTTTAGCGGCCGTGTGTCACTGCAATGGCTTCTCTATTAATAAGAAATTTCAAATTCAGAAGCTTGTTTTCTCTCTAAAAACTCCCCGTGGTGTTGTCTGTCTTTGGAATGTCGGTGGGAACACCGGCGGAACCTGTTAGTGGCTTGGAGAGAAAGGAAAATGGGAACCCAGGTGAAGGAGATGCCCACCTGGTTGGATTACAGATGTTAAAGGCTGCCTACACCTGCTAACCCTAGCCCTAACCTTACCGTCACCTACATTCAATAGTACACACTCTCTCACACACTTTTTTTAGACCTCATTATAATGTGATAATTATAGACAGGGTTGGACAGAGAGCCATTAGTATGAAGGACAGAGTGAAGGGTTGTAATTAATCAGCCGGACTCTGATGAGGACCTGCCATCACACCTATTCATTAATACACGTCATGATAAAATGGAAGTACACAAGTTCTTCCATCTTATGGTCACCACACCAGAAGAAAACTCCCCAAACCAGTTCATTCCCACTTTTCAGTTTTGTGTAGTACCGGTAAGAATCCAGCGGGGGCGATATTGGACCAGCTTCTTTCACAAAGGGTTGCAGGAAGCCAGGGCCCTACAAAAAAGTTAAAAAAAAGACAAATAAAGACATGTGATACGTGTAGAAGAATGTATAAACTTTACTTTAATGGGATCCCTTTGAGACAGTGTCAGGATGTCGGGCTGCATGGCTTTAATAAGTCTAATTTTCTCTGGGAACTGAGCTCTAAATTTTTTGTATTAAATATACAGGTAGATATGGCAACAATCAAAGATTTGCTTAAGCTATGAAAGACAAAGGAGATGCATCTGGTGGCGATCAGGAATGGATAATATATATTTAAACTTAACTTGAAAAAAGTAAAACAAAATTAGGGACAGAAGTGAGATGAGGGAAGGTGGGATCCACAAAAGTATGAAGCCGGGCTGAATATCACTCCTTTTTTTCTCGTGATTCTCAGTGCCTCTTGTACAACTCCTTCCACCTCCATCCACTAGTGTTACATGTCGTCTTCTCTGTAGTGGCTGTATAAACCTTCAGTGTTGTCTGGACTAACTGAGGCAGGAGAGGATCAATGAGGAGATCGATAGGGTCCCAGGGAGTCCTAATAGCCCTGTTACTGCTCCCCGACTCCCTCCCTTGCTGCCTAATATAGCATGTGTGTGTGTGTGCGTAGGTGTGTGTGTATGTGTGTGTGCGTGCCCGCCCGTGTGTGTTCCAAATCCTGTCTACAACCTCATGCTGAGTGTGTACTTACAGGTCATGATACCGCACAACAAGTTCTCTAAACGAGCCCATTTCTGGGGCTGATGGCTGGGGGTGTGTTCCATTCTGTTCCCCCTCAGGTCTCATGTTGTGTTCCCTTCAAGCAAAAATCAAGAAAAGAAAAAAGGATAGATTCTTTTTTTTTTTGCGTTGGACGGCCATAAGAAATGACGCAGGAGCTGCAGACTGATGTTGACACATGAAGCAGAATCAGACAAACTCTCTGAGAAATGTTTGATGCATAGCTACGATGATGAAACATATTACACCGACGCTGTCATCCAACGCAACCCTCACACTGATATTTGCTCCATGCTATAGCGCAGGTTCTCTCAGCGTGCCCGCTGGAAAATGAGTGATGAAAAAGAACAAAATATCAGGGCTGCCAAAGCTCGCTGCTATCAAAACACCCTGCTGTTCCTCCAGATTATCAGACTCCCCGCTGCCGCCTCAATTGTGGTAATAAACACGTGTAAAGGAGGTACACCGGTGAGAAAATGAACCAACATTCAAAGTGAGTCCAAATTCAGCCCAGCGTGCAAGATATGTTCTAAATCAAAACTGAAAATCGTGACATTTTTAGCGCAGATGTCTTTGCAGCTGGGTCAAAGCAGGGATTCCCTCAATCATCAGGAACAGATGGAGAGGAAGAAGGACCACAAACAGAAGCTGCAAATGAGAAGGCCTGCGAAAACAAAACAGTCTTCAAAACCTGAAAGTTCAAATATTTGAATCACACAGCAAAGCCCGAGGTGCGGTAGGACGTCAGGAAAGCCAGAGTGGGGGCCCACCGAGGCCCCTCACTGGCTCACTAGATCTAATTAAATGCATACCCAGGGTAGGGCTACTTGAAGTACCCACACCCCTATCAGACAATGCGTCTCTGTGGTCTGTTTTATGATCCCCCCCACCCCGAACACCACGTGTATCTCGTACTATAGTTGCGAGGACGTAAAGTTCAAAGATCCACAGCGGAGTCATGTTGAAGGCAGATGTTGCGCTATAGATCAGACGTTGCCTGCGTTACGTTCCTCCTGGGTAAGATGATAGGACGATAAGGCCAGGGCCGTCCTGCACGGGCTGGGGGGGTGGGGGTAATAATCGCAGAATATAATTCAGGGTAATGAAGGCTCTGCCACGAGATGAGCCATAAAGAATGACAGGGGAGTCAGACGGCGAGCCGCTCTCACGTTTGACCTCCACTGGCAACCCTCCACATCCTATAAATTTGTCTGACTTCCAGACAAGGAAAGATGGAAAAAGGAGGGAGATAGACAGATACAGAGGAGGGATGACTGACAGTTAAAGACAGAGAAAGAGAGCACGGAACACCAAAGCCCAACCTTGTTCTCTAATTTTTTTTTCCCTGAGCTCAAACAGGCGGCTGGAGGATCCATCAATAATGGAGAGGCGAGACAGATGAAAAGAAGACGCGCGTTGTTTAATTTCTCGCGATTGCAGCAGTATCAGGATTCTGTCAGCCGTGAGTGACATCTGAAAACATCCTTAAAAATAAACTGTGGCATCAATTACCATCAAACAGGGACACATTACTCCACCTCTCTCTCCCACTCATCTCTCCTGCGTTTCGTTCATCAGCATCGGTGTAGTGAGAGTGCAGTGGTACACTTCTTGTGGCCAGCCTGGGCCCTACCGCTCTCCTCTATGCGTCTGCTAAATGACAGTAATTATTTTCCTCAGCTGCAGGCGACTCATGCATGTTTTATTTCCACCTCCACCTTCCCCATCTGCCTGTACAGCCATGCTTTACACCGCCGGTGTCCGAGCCCAATCCTCGAGGGCCGTAATCCAGCCGGAGTTTCTGTCCTACCAGGTAGACAAGACTTCCACCTGGGAGCCCACTTTCCTTTGTGCCAGCGTTTTCTGCCTGGTAGGACAGAAAACCCGGATCTGGACACCTGTGCTTTACAGAACATCAGAAAAAAAAAAAAGAAATCTGAACACAAAACAATAAAGCATATTATGCTTCTTTTTACATTGTTAGATCTTTCTTCTGGTTTCCAGATTTCAGTTCCTTCACTGAGGGGCCCGGTCTTTTACGACACCTGAGAGGTGTTTGCAGGGATTGATGGATGCTGTTATGCTCAATTTATGACAGTCTAGACGTAGATTAAAAAAAAAAAACAATGGCAGCTGAGGTACGTTGGCTAGAGCTGAAAGCATTTTGCCTCAAAATGCCTACCGTGCTTCAGCTCAGGTGTGGTTGTCAAAATGTATTATGTCTGACATTTGTTAGTAAAGTGCTGCTCGCCATTTCAGTCCCAGAAATAATAATAATAATAATAATAGTAAAAAAAAACAAAAAAAAACAAAAAAAACGCCTAAAGCTCAAGGAAAAATGAGCCTTAAATATTTATTTATCTGGTACTGGAGTGTACTTTGGACCATATTTCTTCCAAGATCTTAAAATAAATGTAGGTTACAAGATTTTCATGCATCATCATCATTTTTTTAGCCTGAACCCAATGTTCTAACCACTCAGCTTGTGAAATTCCACAAAACTAACTCTAATAACAATGTGGGTGTCAAGTGCATTCTAACACAACATGTATGTGTGTGTGTGTGTGTGTGTGTGTGTGTGTGTGTGTGTGTGTGTGTGTGTGTGTGTGTGTTGTTTTCTGCTCTTCCATGGCTCCTTGTTGTGTGTCACCACACTGTCCTGTGACATGGAGCTCGTTTGGTGTGACTCAGGGGACGTCTAATGCCCCTGCAGCTTTCATAATGAACATGTGGCTTCTATCTCCTGGGCACAATTTAGTGTAATTCATAAGCAGAGGACAGGGCATTAGCCAGATGGTGCTGTGGGTGGCATCCTTTCTCTGGCCATCCATTAGAGCTGCATCGGTGGAGAAAAAAAAATCCAAGTGAGGAGACAGACAGGGTCCATTTTCAAGACCGATTCAAGTGGTGTGTGTGTGTGTGTGTATGCGGTTGTGAAGGATTTGTAAGTGGTCGGCTCAGGCATTCATCAGGGAAAAGGGCTGATGCAGAGATACATGTGATGAACGTACACACCTTGATGAAGGAATTTAATTCATAGAATCGGATGAGTGCAACAGTGTCACGAGTCCTGCAGATGGTGTGAGGCTACTTATCTTCCTGACCGTCTGAATCGTACCCGTCTTTGATTTAGTCTTTTGCTCCTTTAATCGTGGGGAAACAACTGCTTCTCCTGCCAGAGGGGCAGCATCAGGACCAGGGTCTTCCTCAAGAGTGACCTCACAAGTTGGAAAAAACAACTTGAAAGAGTGTCAGACTTTGAAAGTATGAAAAGGTTTGGAGATTAGTGTGTGTGTCTCTCTCTTCTATTTGTGGAACTGTTCATAACTATAACACACAAACACACTGATCTGAAGATCCAGCCCGGCGTACTTTCACTTCCTCAGTGGAGGTGTCGGGGTCCCCATGGCAACTGTATAATGGGACAGCCCTAATTCAATCCCAGAGGCGAGCGGTGGGTCTGGCGGAGACGCTGAGGGAGAATCGCTCTGAAACCTGCTCCAGCCGCAGCTGATGTGCTGTGGCTGCACACTCTTTCACCGGGGACAAAAAGGTTCCGTCTCCTCCTTAACTCAGCTTTCAGATCTACTCTTAATCTCTCTCTCTCTCTCTCTCTCTCTCTCTCTCTCTTCTCTCCCTTTGCATAAATCTTCCGTTGCGCTCATCCTCCTTTCCCTGGTCCTCTCTTTGTGCATCTCCCTCACTGTTTATTCACTCGGTTTCAGTATCTTCCCACTTCACTACTCTTGATTTTTTCCCCCCTCTCCTCTCTGTTGTTCTCTTTTACTCACTCCCTTCCTTTGGTTTTCATTCAATCAATACCCCATACTCTACCCCTCTCTCTCTCTTTCTCTCTCTTTTCCTGACATTCAGACTCAGCAACCTGATAGGATTTCATTAGTACCTCTGGATCTTGTTGTATTATTGTTATCCCTCCCTGAAGAAGACGGGATTAGCGCTGGGGCTGGAGACATCTTAAAGTAATAAGCCTGGAGCCAACAGTTCAGAACTGCACACACACACACACACACACACACACACACACACACACAAACACATGCACACAAAAGGTGAGAATGGAAAAGAAAGAGAATGCAGACAGTAAAGGGAGGAGGCTGGCTGCATACCCCAGCCCATATTGTTAATACCATACCAAACCAGTCACACAGCCCTCATACATGCAGCCCAGGAAGAGGAGAGAGAGAGAGAGAGAGAGAGAGAGAGAGAGAGAGAGAGAGAGAGAGAGAGAGAGGAGAGAGAGAGAGAGAGAGAGAGAGAGAGGCTCGCAGCTTGTTAAGGAGGGAACATGGGGAGAATGATGCGTAACTCCTGTCACTGGTTCTGCATATAGAAAGACTTGGGACTGGCCCGGGGCTATCTGTGTTTGCAGATGGGGGAAGGGGAGGAAGGAAGTGGGTAGATTTGCATCCCTTTGACTAGATATCTCTGAGCACCAGAGGAAGAGAATGAGGAAGAGGGGACCCTGCGTGAACACACTGAGAGATATACAGAGAGTTGGCTGATAGTTGTTGCTATCGAGCTCTTTACAAGCATTTAATCCAATCTGATTTCCATATTGTAGTGTTTGCCACAGTTGCACTTGACGTAAAGTGTTTTTCACGGCTACGAGACGGAGGGAGGTAGAGGGAGGGAGGGAAGATGTGGAGCAGGGGCTGCACTGTTCACACAGCCCTGCACAGGCGCACAGATTGGCCATTAGATTGACTTGAATAGATTCCTTTTGTGCATGAATAGCCCAGTGAAAAGGAAAGAAAGCTATGTTTCTCCTCCCTGGGTTCATATTGATATTCATAGTGGCTCTCTCCGCTGAAAGCCAAAAATGTCACTGGAAACGGCCCTGATATATGCTCCCATTCTCTTCTCTTCCTGTCTCTCCATCCCTCTTTCTCTCTGTTTCTCTTCCCCCTTCTTTGTTCCCGGTTGCCGGACGCACGGTGCCTGCTGCTGCCGGAAAGGAAAGGAGGGGTGAAGCGGGGGTGGGGGGGTTAAATTGGACTGGATGATGGAGTGAGCGGGGGTGATCACGCTGTTCCTCATTTAAGCTTTTAATCACCCAGTGATGGAATGTAAAAAGGTAGCGTTTCCTGTGTAGCCTGTTAAACCTGACTGCAACAGTGGTCATTCCAGCAGCGAGGCTCCCGAACCCTCACATGCTGCTGCACATGCTAGCACGCTGAACATCCCAGCCTGGGACCTACAGCTTCTGCAGATCCTTTTAACGTCCCATTTTAAGCTCCAGTCTGTCAGAGTCTGTAACCATTTTACTAATTCCACACCGGTTTGTTCAGCTTTTGTTTTTAACTGAAATCACTGATAAGAAGTCTTGTCTCATTCCCGTTTTTGTGAGATTGTTATCTGTACGTTCACTTTAACTTTATTTATAAGCTGATTGCCGCATTCAACATTCTCTCTCTCTTTCTCTCTCTCTCTCTCTCTGCAAATCCAGAGCCTGAGCCCCAAGCCCCAGCCACCAAGCAACCGCGGCAAAAAATAAATAAAATAAGGGAAGAATGATGGCCAGCCGGGTGAAGGAGGAGCTGAAGGCATGATCACACAGAAGCTGCTACTTTTCAGCAGAATGACCCACAGGTGTGTCTGCAGACATCAAATTCTGTAACGTAGAAAGTCCTAGTGGGAATATTTCAATAAATTCTTCTCTGTCACATGTTATATCGTTGCTGTTTTCATATCTTACCACACCTTCTGGCTTCTTTTGTTCATTTAGCTGACGTAACTGTACACGAATGACTTCGCTGTTCCTGGAAGATCCGAGTCAACACAGTTGCCGTGACCTCTTTCTGAACCCACTGTTCAAAGTTCGTACGAGAAAACAGCTTTGGTCTTCTTGGCTCAGGTTCACTCATATCGAATCCAAACTACTCTTTTTTTTTTTCATTTAACTGGTTCCAGTTCCTTTTCTGGAACCAGTTAAACACTCATCTCCACAGCCAAATACCTGGCTGGTAAAACTGGTTCCAAAGTACCACCAACACTTTGCTGGTCTGCAACACAGAACTGTGTTTGTGCCAGGAGGAGGCGTTATTATGTGCAACTTTTTCATTTTTAGTTAAATTATTTAACAGAAAAAAGGTAAATGTGTGAAGCAGCTTTGCATTTCGGGTCAGTGCTTCTGAGACGGCTGAAATATTTGACTAGTTCCATAAACCTCGTCTTTTACAAACTTATAAAGATTATAATATCTCCAACAATAAAACATTTGTGGCCCAGAGATTGTAAAGGAATAAAATTCAAAAATGTGCATTAGTTCTGCATTTTATGGCCCTTTGAGGCTCATTCTGCTCTGCCTGAAAATGGGGAGTGTCAGAAGAGGTGAAAAAAAGATGGCACCACTGTGTGCTCAGGGGGTAAGTTATGGCCATAACTTTTTCACTCTGTCAGGCGCTTTAACCGTCTGTCCTGGAGGACACATTAACTCTGTATCCTTAAATAAAGTCCTTTAAATAAAGCTGGGGGAGTTAAATAATGAGAAAGCTGCTCCCACTGTCTTTTTTGCTTTTAAATGAACCTCTGCCTTTCTTATTAATGTCCCCTTATCGCTCATCATGGCCGCTGACCCGCTGCTATAACCCCTTTCCACTCAACCGCACGAGAAGCTCCAGCAAGTGGTCGCAGCAGAGGTAATTGAGGGCAATTTTCAAATTAAATTTTAAACCTCTCGTCCATCTTTGCGAGGTGGGAAGGGGTGGAGGAGAGCGGTTTTGGGGGCTGATGACTTGATCAGGGTTTGCGAGCCGGGCAGGTACTCGGGCTGAGCGAGGTGGGATGATGAACGAGGGCCATTAATCTCTGTGACAGAGAGAGAGGTGTTAGCGGCAGTGATAGCAGCACTAACGGCTTTAATTAGCATTTAATCAGATGCCTCAGGGCCTATGAAGGGGGTGGTGGGGGGGAGGAGATCAAACTCCAGCAGCCTTCCATAAGAAGACGAGGAAAAGTAACTACGGTTCTCTGTACTCGTCTGGTTGACGCCTCAGGCTGTGTTCGCGAGCACCGGCTATGATCTTTTTTTGTAGTCCTGCACTGATAACAATGCCGCGCGTACCACAGAGGCCTTTTGCAAATAATGTCAGAAAAACCATCTGAATGTTGCACTCTCCGTTTGAGAATGATATTCTCTCGACAGTAAAGTCATTTTTTATTTTCGACGGAGCTAATCAGAACACTGTGCGTTAGAAGCTTTCTGTTTGGTGTCCATCAGCCGGTGGAAACCCTACCAGAAACCTCTTCACCCACCGGAGAAGGTGTGGTATTTGAGCAGATGTCGCTCATATTCTGGTTGTATCATCTCTGTGCCCACGGGGTTGCTCTGCAAGCTGCCATGGAGGTTCTGGGCATGGAGGTTCTGGTCGAGTCCACCGTGATGCTGCGCAGATGTGTGACCTGTGGGTTTCACAAAAAAACAACTCACTCACAAAAAAACAACCTTTAACACCCTTCACCTTGTACGAAGATGTGAGACAACGATTCTTGAAGAAATAAATTTCGAAAACTAAAATAAGAAATCCTGTGTATTTCGTTTAAGAAATAAAGTTAAATTGGGACGGCAGCTAATCAGAACACTGTGCCGTTAGAAGCTTTTCTGTTTGGTGTCCATCAGCCGGTGGAAACCCTACCAGAAACCTCTTCACCCACCGGAGAAGGTGTGGTATTTGAGCAGATGTCGCTCATCTCCTGGTTGTATCATCTCTGTGCCCACGGGTTGCTCTGCAAGCTGCCATGGAGGTTCTGGGATGGAGGTTCTGGTCGAGTCCAGCCGTGATGCTGGCAGATGTGTGACCTGTGGGTTTCACAAAAAAAGAAGTCAGTGACAACAAAAGCAGGTTTCAGAGGGTTGAGGTTGTAGGAAGCTGTGAGAGAAGGATTGCTGAAGACCTAAATTTGCAACCCTAAACTCAGAACTGGTGTGTATTTGGTTTCAGAAATAAAGTTAAATTGGGTATTTGGTGTCTTTTTCAAGCTGCGATAAGCTCCGACCCCCCACAAAGCTGTTATGGGAAAAGCGGTAAAAATGGATGCATGATGTCATCGTCATGGCAGACATCTTTGTTTTTCCAACCTTTTTCTAATCCTGAAACAAAAAAGTAAAATCCTTCTTCACTTGGGGGTCTCATTAAAATGCCATTTCAGTTTGAAAACTGACGAACAACAGCAGTTCTAAAGTTTAAAATGAAATGTCAAGTCCTTGATGTGCGGTGGAGATGTGGTGCAGCGAGTGTGCACAACAGCGAAAGAGACGGTGAACGTACCAGATCAGAAGAGGCTTGACGGTGATGCAGAGGAAGAGTGCTTTTGGCATGAAAGGGGCCAGTGTGTGATCATGATGTCATTAGGAGCATACAGTAAGACAGTCTGGAGGAGGCTCCGGTGCTGCAGCGGACCCCAGGGACATCATTACCAACTGGAAGTGAGCAGGGACCGGAGCACAGGTCAGACACAGAAAGTGGTCCCGCACACACAGAGAACCTGTGTGCGTTTACTTGCATGGACGCACACGCTTGTCCCCACTCATACACACACACACACACACACCTTGTCCTGATACAATCATCTCCCGCAAATTGACAGTCTGTCTGACAGCAGATGGGGGTCTTTTGTTACGGAAAACCTGACGAATTCCCCGATATGCAAGTGGACACCTTTACGGACAAATGTGCTTCATTAATGAGCGCGCGCAGATGGACAACACGCGCACGGACAACACACGCACATGTGTGCCGATGCAGAGCTTGTGCCGCGCTTAGATGCAATGTGTATGCAGGTTGAGCCACCAGCTCTTCATTACTGTTCTCTTACACACACACACACACACACACACACACGCAGACAGTTGCAGTGTTTTTGTGTCAATGTTTAATGAGGGGCTGGGAGTCTGGGGACCTCACTGCTGTCAAGAGCTCCTGTAGTCTTGAGCTACCACCTGTTCCCATTCGCTCCCTGAAGACCACAACACACACACATACACACAAGAAACATGCAAACACACCTGACAAACTGCATACACAGATTTAGCCATCCTGTGGCGCTGCTGTCAGCGTTGGGTGCGTGTAAACAACTTACTGCGGCTGGCTGGGACCGACAGAAGCTATGGAGATCAGGGGAATATCAATTGATACATTTGGTATTCCTCATCGGCGTGCACGGGATGACAGCGGAAAGGCCACTGCCAGCGAAAGTGATCCCCGTCTGCTTCTGTTCTGACACTGCTGAGCGACGGAGGCCTGAAAGGCAGGGTCCCGTAACCATCCGTCATAGACTAAGAGGCAAAGACACGTTTCCTGCTTGAGACAAGAGTACAGGGGAGAGAAAAAAAGCAAAGGACATGCAGGTACAGTTCAAAAAACCTAACTTTTATTAAAACAAAACGAAAACGAAACAAAAAAATCAATTATTGACTCATGAACAAGATTATAAAACAGTGATTTTTTTAGTTACATAAATAAATTGATATCGGTGTATCAAATCTTAATTTCATAAGCATGTATACATGGTCATTGTAATAAATAAAATGGGAGAGCAGAGCAGAGCATTTCTACACAAATAAAAACAGGGGAAAAAAAACAGTTAGAAAGACTCAGAGGAAATTGTTTCTGAAGAGAAGAAGAGACAGCGGACAACGTGTATTTTCCACCAAACACACATGAGGAATTGCTTTGTTAAAGCATGAGTTACACAGCCATTCACTTACTAATTAAGGACACTAAAGCTGGGACCAAGGTGGGTTGTCGCTCACCTCTGAGAACGCGTTTGGTTCTTAGATAGATCTCCGGTTTGGTTACTTTAAAGCGTTAAGACAAGGCAAGAGAAAAGGCTGCTTTTTTTATCTCTAATGAGCTCAAGATAGGAAAAAAGACGTTCTATAAAAAAAAAAAAATCAGACATGTAAAGAAGGTAAAAGGAAAGTAATGACAGGACAGCTGAGCAGTAAAGAGTCACTGGAAATTCTGTAGCAAATGAGGAGACTGCCTTTCATCTTAGTTGGACTCAACCGGTGTAAAATTCTCATCTCTTGATTTAGAGAACTGGAAAGGTACTCTGACAAGTGTTTTATTACTGCAAAAGGAGGCCGACTTCAACCAAACGATGGCTTGAAATGCATGTAAGGCTCGACACTGTCCATCCTGCTCATACGGACTGATCTCTGATTAGCTAGTAGAGCGGGAGTCTCCTGCTTTACTCTGGGTCGTGTTATGGAACGCCAGCGGCTCCAACCGGTCTCCGGACCCGTCCCAAGCTGGGGTCGGCAGGAACGAACACCCACTTTTGTTCCCCGCTGGAACTCTTCCAGGCTTGATCCAGCGTTCCAATGTCGGACGGGTCGGTCTAGTCCTTCTGATATGTTCCGTTTCCAACGAAAGAGCAAAGAAAGCAAAGACAAAAAAGACAGGACAGCGAGCGAGAGAGAGAGAAAGAGAGAGCAAACTACAGCGGCTTCAAGTATTTCACATTACATAGAATACTCTGTATAAATTAGTTAACATATACTTTCAGATCCTCCATATTCAGACATATAATATGGCATATATACAGAGTACAATAAATGCTCGCTCATGTTGTGTCGTGTGTGTGTCTTTTTCCTGTAGTCGGTCGATTATTTGTTCCACCTTTCTCCTGTGTAGTGAAATCCCTGAGAACGTTCTGCTTGGACAATTACTGACGGTTCCACACGATGAACTATAACAGTAGAAAGTCTAATTTCTAAGATTCACATGCACAGAGGGAAGTGACACTGGCCTCGTCGGAAAATACCCTAAAATGGTGGCTGCAGAGATGAGATGGTGGTGGTGGTGGTGGTGGTTGGGGGGGGGGGGGGGCTGATGCGTACCGGAAGTACCGATGCAGCAGAGCCGAGCACGGAAACGCCGCAGCAGGAATCCCAAATCACTGATTATCACCCATCACGAAAAAGGGGAATAAAAGTGGAGCAGGCTCACTGTCGTATCATGAGGTAGTCCTCTCTCTCTCTGGGTTTCACCTACAAAATTTAGTTGCGATATTCATGGTTTCATCGTAACAGAACAGGGACAGTAACGGCAGGTTAAGAACTTTCCTGCTCTTCCGCCTGCGTAGAACCTCCTGTGTGAAAACAGGTACCGATTACACTTGTGGGGAGAGGGGGGAGATTTCAGTAATGACAACACGAGCTGGCTAAGAGCATTGTTGTGTGTAAGGGAGCTAATGCCCAGGGCCGAGAAGAAGGAGGAAAAGAAAAAAAAAAACAACAACTAATGGCTGCTCAAGTGCTGCTGCTGCTGTCCCTAAAGAAATGCTGATGGCGGCTTTCTGTCAGTGCTAATCTAAGGTTGGCTGAGCTGAGCTAAGCTGTGCAGTGCCGCCCAGCGCCCGCCGACGCGGGCCTGGACAGAGGGAGGTGCTCCGTGTAGTTTAAAGCCTTTAGTTTCTCTTTGAGGATGCTGGAACTTTTTTTTTTCTTTCTTCCCCACTTTTTTTTTTTGTCTTTTCGTTGCTTTGACATGAGCGATATTGTAGAAAGGCTTCAGCCACTTGACAACATAACTCGATCATGGGGGGGGGGAGGAAAAACAACCTTGAAGTGTAAAAAAAAAAAAAAAGGGTATGGAATTTAGAAATAAAAGGCGTATCACTTTCCATTTTCCACTCTCACGCATGTAGAGAAATACACACAAACATTCACAACATGACAAATTTCCTCTCTTCTGAAAAATAAAAACACTTCTGTACACATAGTAGTAATAATATTATTAATAATAATAATAATAATAATAGTAATAATGTTTATAACAATAACAACAGCAAGGACAATAATACCACATGTGGCTCTGTTGATTTTTTTGTCATCTTTTCCTTTCTCTTTTTGCGTCATTCCACAAGTCACATCCCTCTTTTTACTTGTCTTTTTTTTTTTTTTAGTTCAAAAGAAGTTCAAAAGGCAGACTCAAGTTAATAGAAAAGTACTAGAGAGCGAAGGGGGGGGGGCGGGGAGCTTTTGGCCACCTCCCCCGCCGTTCGCCCTCAGCCGAAGCGCTCCCTCACCAGCATCATAAGTTTCTTTTTGCCCTTGTAGATCTGTTTTAGGTTGTCTATGAACTGGGTGAACTGGATGTGTCCGTCGTGAGCCATCATGAACGTTTCTCGGGCCTTGCCCAGGAACTCGATGAACTCGCTGTAGTGGCGCGGGCTGATGTGTGTGAGCCGCGAGTGTGTGGTGTTGATGTAGGCTCCGATGGTGGCGTCCAGCAGCTGCCTGAGTGGCGCTTTGTCCAACGACATTCCAGTTTCCCAGAGTTCCTGCGGCTTTGCAGCGCCGATACCATGCCTGGCGTGGTCAGCGTGCACCTCCGCAAAATGTCCGACAGCACGGTGGCGCACTTCACGCTCTTCACTACCAGGGGGATGACGGCAGCTAGCTCGTTTTTGCCCAGGGAGTGGCTGAGCGCGCAGGCCCACAGCACATCGTTGATGGCCGGGTGTGTGTCCTGGTTGTAACTGAGGTTCAGGTGGGCCATAGCCAACGTGGCTAGCTTATAGGCCCTCATCGGGTAACCGCGGTGTTCCATGTAGCGCGCGATGGTGAACAGCTGCGTGTAGCTCATCCCCGTTGCCGCTGCGTCAAGTACAATCTGGTAGGCTGTCTCAAAGGCAATGTGGTCCTTTTCGCAGAGTGTGAGAGCAGAAAGGGCGCAGTTTTGCGGGTCCTTCATGGCACACTGCAGGGCGAGGGTACGGGCGGAGGAAGCCAAGTTTTCCTGCTGGTGGCAGTCCAGGTGGAGGCGGACGATAGTGCTGTTTGACATTACAGTGGTGGCCACGATGCTAGTGGCCTCTGTGGGGGTGAACAGGGTGAACCAGCTCTGCATGATGCTGTCCAGGGCGTAGACTCCTAGAAGACACGAGTGGCTTTAACTAAGAAGAAAATATGCAGATTGAGGAAGGACTTCGAGTCCACTTCAGGAGCGGCTCACTTACCCACTTCAGTGGCACATGTGACTAACCAGCGCACCATCTCTCTCCTCCTCCAGTTCAACGTGGACAAGGTTATTCTCATCACCTGAGGAAATGAAAAGGCGTTCCATTTAGGTTGCCCATGGAACACTTTCAATTACTTTTATTAATTTTTCATTATTGGATTATTTCTATCATTTGCAGTAACAAAGAGAGAGAGAGAGAGAGAGAGAGAGAGAGAGAGAGAGAGAGAGAGAGAGAACAAGACAAAGAGAAGGAAGGGATTTGAGTCAAAGTACTTCAGTAGAAAAATGTCTCCACTGATGTGTGTTAGCGTTGTGGTTATTTTGAAGTATTCCGTCTTCTTATAAGTCTGATTTTATTTTGCTATTTTTAAATGCACTTAAAGGGTTGAAGTGTAAGGACCGAGAAATAAAAAATAGCAGAACGACATCAGGGTTTTTTTTTTTGGTTGTTTTCTGTTTTTCGAGGGAAAAACGGAGGCGGTGTTGATGTACCTGTAGTCCCAGTTCCAGTGACACTTTGAGGAGTGTGATGTCGGGCAGGCTGTCCATCAGAGTGGCGATCTTGAACGCGTCTTGAGCCAGTTTGAAGATGTGAGACGATGAGTGGATGTTTTTCTGGATGGACTCCAGGACCGTCTCCAGCCTCCGACTGTCACCTAGCAGAAACATGACCCCGGGGGTGCTTTAGAACACCGCCACGCCATGACATTTTCCATCCATGCCGTGTGTGTGTTGTGAGTTTTTTCCACACCTTTGGCGGCGGTGAGCATGGTGGAGGCCAGCTCACACTGCTGAGACTCGATGTGGCTCAAGGTGAACCAGCGCGGATAGCGGTTGGGCACCACAGACACAATGTGGTGAGGCCTTGACAGGTCACCGGAGGACGCCGTCGACTCCAACACGGGCAACCTGGTGACGATAGCGTGCCAATAGTCAGACCCGCAGCGTGCAAATCTGCAACGTCCTGCATATGTGTGTCGATACGTTATGTCTTTTGTACTTTAATGAGAAGCTGCTGGAAAAGGTTGAGATACCACAGGTTCAGAAGTCTTCACAATCAGAGGAAATTCATTAAAGTCATCGCAGATTAACAAGGGGACGGAAATATTGCGCGGAGAGAAAAGGTCCGGGGTTGAAAGTGACTTCAAAATGAAAACGACTTTAGCGATCACAGGGGGATTACAGTTATACGATCTCTGCAATTTACATCCACCCTAACATTTAATCACCTGGAATCCGAGGTATAATTAGTTTCTTCTTTACCCTAA
This sequence comes from Tetraodon nigroviridis, assembly GCA_000180735.1. NCBI lineage: Eukaryota > Metazoa > Chordata > Actinopteri > Tetraodontiformes > Tetraodontidae > Tetraodon > Tetraodon nigroviridis. The sequence continues at coordinate 467,715 of CAAE01015023.1, read as the reverse complement.
TTGGTCATAATGAAGTCAGATCCACGCAACACCTGCTAGAGGATGAAGGAGCCTCACAAGTTCCTCTCTCTCATTATAACAACACTGATTGGGCCCCGGCATCGCCACCGCCACAAAACCCGGCGCCGTTACCACAGTGGCCGGCTCATATCCCATTCTGCTTCACTCTTCCTCCCTCTGCACCCACCCTGCTTTCAAAGGTCCACACTCCTTCAGAAGGTAGCGCAACCTGGCCTTCTCTCAGCCAATCACCAAGCTAATTGAGTCCGCGGGGAAATTAAACATCTCACCTTCCAGCCCCGTAAGGCTGGACACACATCAAACAAATACCGACACACATGATGAGAGAGAGCCGGAACGCCCACGCACGCGCGTGCATGCCTGCACTGCACGCATGCTCAAATAGACACATGCACACATCCACCTGCCCCTTTGAAAACACATCAAAGCATCTGGCTAAGTGCAATGTGATGCTAAATGCCAGTTTCAATCTCACAGCAAAGTGCATGTGATACTGTTACCATCTGAGCGAGGGCAAAAAAAAAAGGGAAAAAAAAGGCCTCTTTGTCGAGACCACAAGCGAGACTCATCTCAGAGAGAAAAGATGGCAAAAACTCAGCTGCACGAACACTGACACTTGAAGTTCAGAAGCCCTAGCAACAGCAGGGTTTGCTCCACACTCATCTAAAGAGCTGCTAAAAGCTTCCACCACACTGGGGCCTTCTTGGAGATTCCTGGGGTGTAGTAAAGCAAAAAAAAAAAAAGAGCCTTGGGTAAAGATGGAGGCCTCATCAACATTCCAGTCTTTGTTTGGTTTTCACTAGAGAGCCAGAGGCCTCCATTGCAAAAGGAGCTTGAGAGGCCTTTCCTGCTGAAAAATAACCCCCTCAAAATGTTGTAAGGAAAATCCATACTGGGGTTATTGCACCATGGGAAACAAGAAAGTGATGAAAACACATCAGAGTGGATTGGTGGGGAGTGTTCCAACGCGTTCCATCTCTGTACAGTCCTCCATGTTGGGTGCGTTCTCATCGTGTGACGCTGCAAACTGGTAGTAACATGACACCTGTGTGTGTGTGTGTGAGGGGGGGATATCGATGTGTATCACCCACAGCAATCAAACCCAATGTGAGGCTGTTAGGGGGCGGAGTCAGGCAGGTACTGTAGCACCTTGTCACATGCCTCTAAATACTTCTCACCACTGAGTGTTTGCTGTTGATAAAAAGCAGCACAGGCAGGGGTTTGCTTAACTCCTGGGGCCCTTTGGGTTTCTGGACATCATCACCAGGAAAACTGACCCCTCTACCTTGTAGCCCCCCACCCCAACTGTAAGCAATCTTCTCCTTCCTAATCCATTAGGCTCTTGTGCATGAAGCAAGTCACATCCTCTGGAAGACCTCTAAGTCACAAGAAAGAGAACCGATGACAACCCACATGGAGACACTTCAGAGCGCTGAATCTGACAGCAATGTCCTGGTTTTCATTGTGCTCAACCAGAAAGACATTTCCTAATAAATGCCTTCCCATGTCTCCAATCTGGCCTGTAATTTAAATAATACAATTAAAAATTCATATATACGGGTCTATATAAAGCAGTACAAACTGGGCTGTTACTGTGACATTGTGTCCTTAACACTGCACCTGTTTACCGGCATTTAAAACTCAAATCCTTAAAAACGTTGGGAGGCTTATGTTACACATGCTTCCTCAGGTGAATAGGTAGGTGGAGTTTGTCGTTTTGGCTTTTGTAAAAGTGATAGGACATGTCCCAGGAGAGGCAGCAATTTTCTTCTTCTTGTCTCAGGTTGCTTCTGAACCGGTAGGAAAGTCAAAAAAAACACACACACACACACACACACACACACACAACTCTGCTGGATCTCCATATATGTTTTGTTATGGTGGTCTGACTATTCTCCCTTTGAGAAAAGACATTTGGGGAGAGCCAGCAGACAGAACAAGTGTGTAAATGAGCAAGAGGGCCGGTCTTTCCCTCTTTTGTTGCATCAATGATAGTCCTATAATGGGTCCATTAAAACAGCCCTGGTTCTTTTACCCCTTCCTCTATATTTAACTGTCCTCTGTCCCGTGGGAGCACAGAGGTATATGCTTTCATATTATACTACGCTACATTACACACATTCATTATGTGCTGAGTAGACACCCCTGGCTCCCAGGAGCGCCCATAAGTGGCCGTATTATTCTAAATCGCTGCTCTCACACTACGGGACTGAGGGCGGAGGAGGAACGGGAGGAAACAGGGAAGGTGAGAGGGACGAACGGCTGACTCAGGGCAAACAGGTCTGGGATGTCTGTTTGAAGGTGTGGAAGGAATGACCTTAAAAGCACACATGCCATCGGTGGGAAAGCCAACCACACTGTTTTGGTTTTGTAGGCGTGTTAGTCCAATTCCTGACGCCTCCTAATTGCCTAACTGGAGGGAAGAGCGAATTATATGTTTTTGTTCTCAGTCGTGTCTGACGATGATGAAAAGCTAGAGGAATTATAAAAAAATCTCGCTTATCCTTCATTCACAAATCGCATGCCAGTCTCCCAGCGATGGACTGAAGCTCGCTTTGTAGAACCACAACAAACATCCTCCACACACACTGTCCTCTCCCTGTTGGCCTTACGCATCTGAGTGCGCTTCCTCCTCGTTACAGCCGCGCTAATTACACTCTCATTAATGTAATTAATATTCACTGATCCAGCTCCCACTAGTCACAACATCAAAACACAGCAGCGCAGACTGATTAGCACATATACACATGTACATATTGTCCAAAGATGAATACACACAGGAGCTTAAAAAAGAGATCACATGGAAAACAGAGTCAGACGGAGCCTCAAATAAACAGACGCTGCATATTTGCTGGAGTTGGAACGATTCTCTAATTTCAACTAACTTGACAGCTTGAGGGGTATTAAACTATACTCAAATAACAAACAAAGGTATAAAAGAAGCCAGATGATCACATAAAGTCTGCAGTCACGCCGAATCACCATTGAGGACAAACAGACTTTTTTCCATCTGAGTTTTAAAAGGCTCCATTAGCCCCAACTTGAAAGGACTTTCTTAATCCTGGAATCAGCATTGAATTCGACAAATGAAAATCAATAAAATTTGATTTGTGATAGTAATTGGACACGCAAGCACGACATCTCACACACAAACACACACACACACACACGCTTAAGGCCTACCGCATGGCTCTCAGTGCAATTTTGTACGCCAGTTCAGCGTCGTGAGGTAGGAGAGAGGTAAAGAGATAGCGGGCGAAGGTGTGCATGGGGACACTCTCTCTGTGGATGATCTCTCCCAGGCCGGAGTATGGACCCGCTGTAGGAAATATACAAACACACACTTATCAGTACGACGATAACATGAAAAAGAAGGAATCCAAATGATTTATTGTGATAAAGAGACAGCGAGAAGCACATGTTTGACGCTGTTTTACACAGAGCTGCCCTTTTTCTGTAGTTCGTTGTGAGGTTCCTTATCTGGCCCATCTCGCTCACCCAAGCCACGTGGCAACGAACTGACACGACCAACCATATGGTGGTGTGTACAGACTTGGCCGTGCACTCTCTCCCCTCCCTACCCCCATTCCCTCCTGTACTTCCCCTCTCTCTGGTGGGTTATTTTAAACCCCAACAGGCTCCTAAACCACAGACCACATCACACAATGTCGCGGCTGCAGCCTCCAGGGGCCCGCTGAGGCCTCGGAGCCAGGCGCTCTATTAGCAACGGAGCCAGAGGTGGGTGGTCGGGCTGGGGTTGTGGCGGGGACCTGAGTGGAGGTTTGACTAGGCAGGGCCCTTCAGGAGGCGCCCCTTCCCCTCTCCCCCTCCCAACTCGGCCGTTCCCATAACCAAACCTCACTCTGCTCCAGTGCAAGTCCTGTAAATGTGCACACAGTTGTGTGCGCACACATGTGTGTGCTGTCACAATACTGCTGGTGTTACTGTGTAAAGAGCTCATTTTGGTCTGGCCCAGGGCAGCTCAGCTTCTATTTGCACCACCAAATGAAAGGATAATAAATAGTGAGACAGAGCCCAATGTGTTTTTGTGCTTCAGCAAGAATGTATGCAGGGGAGGGAGAGAAAAGAAGGAGAGGAAGGGTGCCTCATGCGCGAGCGGCGGCTGCTCTTAGCTCTCTCTTACCCTCTAGCAGAAAAACGGCCTGTTTACGGAAAATTTTGACCAGCGAGTCATCCAGTTCCACTTCTTGCAACTTGGCCAGTAGCTGCTCTTCGTTGCGACACACCTTCTCCTGAGCATACAGGCCATCAGGCATCACCCGCTGCTGCCCTAAGCCGATCAGGGCCGTTTCCACCGCCAGCGCCACGTACGATTCCCCCTCTCCGAGCAATCGCTGCATGGGCATTCGCTGGAGCTCGGCTCGGCTGACCACACTGGAACAGTCTGAGAGGGAAGGGAACATGGGACTGAGCTGGAATACTGTAAAATGAGAGTATACGAGTCATCTGGACTTTTATGGAAAACCGCCGCCTTAACCACAAAGTAGGTTTTTGAACCCAATGACAATGGCTGGAGGGGAATCAGAACTTTAGTTATATTTGTGGCCTCTTAAACGCAGCACAAAAAAGCTGAAGTATTATTTTGTCGTTAAAGTTACTAAAAATAGGGAGTGTCATAAACAAACAAGGCAGCAGTTATTCCACAGCACACACGTTAACATGTATACAGCTATATTTAAACACCTTCACTGGGTGGAGGGTATTAAATTGGGCATTAAATTCAGTTATAAAAATTCATTTTTATGAGTACCTGAGAGGTCTAAACAGGTAGTGGTGCCCTCGTCTCCTGCTCGTCCCGACTCTGTCAAGGTGCTGAACAGGGTACCGATGGGGTCCAGGGGGTGTCCCACCCAGCCCTCCATGTTGGTTATGGAGGTATGGCCTTTATGGAGCAACTCTGAGAACGAGATTACCGTTAAAATCCTAAAACTAGAAGACAAATGTGAATCTTCCGGATGGCTGAAAGAAAACGTGAAACCCGACATGTAAAACGAGACTTGCCTTTCTTGTGTCGGCGGAAGTGCTCCAGTTGTCTCTGCTGTTGCCGCCGTAACGTGTTTACCACGGCGATGGCCAGGCGGAGGGCTTCTCTGGGGTAACCATGTGATCGCAGAGCATCCACCCTGGCACAGGCTGTTGGAACATGTTCTGCAGAGAGACAAAAATCAACTTCAGCCCCAATAATCTTCAACCGACTACCCTCTCAGCCACGCACACACACACACACACACACACACACACTCACCATGCCACAAGGGCCAGCCGTGCGAGTCAAAGAGGGAGCCCTCCTGGTTGTCATGGTAGCAGTAGTTGGCGTAGAGGTCACTGGCGATAATGTGCTGGAGGTGTCGGTCTTGCCAGTGCAGGTCACAGGCTTCAATGGCCCGTGTAAACACAGTTCTGTGGGGGCGCAGCTCTGCAGGAGGAGGGGAAAGTCCGAGGTGAAAAGAGAGTGCAAGATATCTGAAACCTCTTTAACACAGTGCGAAGAAAGGCTACAATGAGGATTTTATTTCTAAATGCTCCTTTCATTTTATTATTTACATTCGCTGGGAAACAAACCATCGCCTAGACTGCAAAATTACCAGCAGGTACTTGTGTTTACGCTGCACAAACGTTTGAAGGAGCTGCATGAGAACAAACACTAGTTTGACACTTCTGCTGTCCTTCTGTCACGTCTCCTCACAAAGCTGACACGCATTATTACAAAGTAAAACCATTACTGACTAACACACAAAACTTATCAGTGGCTGACCTTGGTTGCCATGGACACCCTGAGGCAGCGAGTGGGTGAGGTTAGGCAGCTCGTTCCCATGGTTACCATCCTCCCAGGGACAGACATCCACGCTGTTCCATCTGCGCAGCTGGCGCAGCCACGATGACTTCTGCTCCGGTTTGCAGTGGGGGTTCAGTACGATGCACATCCACAGGGCACCTGCAGGCGCACACATCCAGAAGAAAACCAAACTAATTTAGTACTAAAATATGAAACAATCGCATGCACGGCTCTGTCCTGGATGGGGGTTTTTTTCGTTAAATATTTTCTTCTGTCTCTACCTTGTACTGAAAAAGTAAAAAAAAAAAAACAAAGAGTCTAGTCCTGAGGCACCGCTGACTGCACACACGTCAGTTTGGACTAAATTGGAACAAACAGACTACGAAAAGTAGCAATGTCTCTGGGGATACAAGCACACTCAGCGATCTCATTCCGGAGACTGATGGAGAGATGTAGATGCAACTCTGTGCGTTCTGCGCGTGCGTTAAAGAGTTTGCCAGGAAGGCCAGAGACAAGGACGGAGCACAAAGAAAGAAAAGGAACACAAAAGTTGCAGAAATAAAGGGAAATTAAATGGGAGGGGAGACGGTTTGGACAATGAGACAAGGGTGAGGATGAGTGAATGAGGCAAGGCTTTGTGTCTGAAGGAGAGGAGCTGCAGCTCAAAGAGGAGAAAGACAAAAGGGGGAACGAAGGAGAGAGAGAGAGAGAGAGAGAGAGAAAAAGCAGCGCCGAGAGGCAGCATTCACCACACATCAGGAGGAGTGATAAGGACTTGGGAAGAAGGGTTTGAAGTGTGGACTTCAAAGAGACTGTACAAACACACACACACACACACACACACACACACACACTTCCAAAAATACGTGGGTTTGAAACAGATGAGATCACCGTGCTGTCCTAACAGAGCGCAGAACAAGAGCAAAGGGAGAAAACGAACATCGTGAGCAGCAGCAGCAGCAGCGGAGACATTAGAGGGAAAAACAACAAAGGAGGAAGACAACTCGACGGCTGTCCTCCTGGTGACGGCCTCATTGGATTTGTTGGTTTTGTGAGGTTTGTTTTACTGTTGGCGCCGTACATCTGTCAGAAGTACACACTACATCAAACCGGATGAGGGCACAGCGAGCAGCACTCTGTCAAATCAGCTGAACATATAATGAGAAGTGTTTGAAGAGAATAACAGAGGTCAGAATATTCAGAGTTTTGATGAGGCGCAGTCTGCAGAATCAGTCCCGGTCTAATCCGCAGAGACACAGAGCTGCCAAACTTGCATTTGGAGGAGGAGGTAGTGTGTATGGTGTAATGTGTGCTCTGTGTGTGTGTGTGTGTGTTGCCATTTCTAGCAATCAAGGACAAATAAACATATGCAAATATGTGTTAGTGTTCGTTTTGCCCATGTCTGCTGCTCAGTGTTTGCGCATATACGTGTGTGTGTGTGTGTGGGAAGGGGGGGTGGTTCTGTTTTTCCCCTCTCACCTAGTTCATCCCAGAGCTGTCTGTACTTGTCGGTCATGGTGGTGCCCTGCTGTCTCCACAGCGCCAGCCGAGGGTCGGCCATGAACTGTTCTGTGATCAGTGTCAACATTCTCGCGCCGTTGGAGTCGCGCATCTTCAGCATTTCCCTCACCTGCAGGAGGACAGAGGAGGAGACGGGAGGGACGGTTACGTAGACCCCCGGACACAACTTCTACCGAAAAACACAAAAGGAATTGACTGTTTTAGGACCTTTCCCAAATTCAAACATTTGTTTAAATGCTTGGGATTTTTTAATGAAAATATTGAACGCAGGGCTGCATGCACGCACATTCCTCACACACAGATTCCTTCAGGATTTGTGAATGTGTACACAAAAAAAGCTCTCCAATGTTCTTTTTTAGGGGGGGACACAAGGGGGGACATTTGTTGCTAATATTCACTCTGTGGTGTCATTCAAGGGCAGCTCAGTGCACGTGTGTGTAACATGATACGGTAGGTGCTGGTTGGGACCAGTGTATTCATGTGGCTGTTAAGTGGCTGTTGGAATGAAAAAGAGAGGATTAAAGAACACAGAGTCATTGCAAAGGCTGGATGGGTGGTAATGGCAACTTATTAATACTACCATCGCCCTGCTGTGGAACAGCAGGGACACACACAAAGACACACACCTCTCGGCTCTAAATGTATACAGAGTGTATATGGAGTCAGCTTCTAAGCTAACAACTCTTCCACATCTTTTCTGCTTGTAAAAATATCTCGTTACGGATGATGCGAGATGATATCCTGTGAATATTGTGTCTGTACTATATGTAGGTGTGTGTGGGTGCTGCCCCCCCCGACCCCTGACCTTGCTGAAGAGCAGGTTGAGCTGCTTGCCCGAGCCGTGGTATCCGCCTTGGGACAGGAAGAGCTTGACTTGCTCTTGAACCTGCTCTTCATCCAGATGCCAGCAGTTCTCATCATCGACGCTGGCTCCCGCTGTGGGGTCCGGGGCCCCTGTTTGCACACATTAACGGAAAGGCACGCGTGCATTAGGCTTGATCCCCTTCCTCCAGGACATTGTGTCGACCGTGACTACTTGGAACCAAGCAGAATTTTAGGTGCTGTGTTCTTCTCTGTGAGTCTCCTCAAGGCTTCTGTCTGTTTATTCTTTTTATCTTTCACATCTCTTTATTCAAATCGAGTGTGTTTGTCTATAGCGGACCTTCCTTCCGCTTTCTTTATCCCTAGCTCAGGTTTAGAAACACGAGATGAACCTCCGTGGGGTTGCGTTTCCTTTTGTGTTCTCCCACTTTAAATCAAAGAAAGCATCGCTTTGTTAAACTCAGTCTTTGTATCATCTTTAGTCTCTGTCAGGGGTAAATAAGGGATCTATAGTGTTGATTGGACACACACGGCTCTGCCTTACTGTCTGGATCTCACTAATGAGGAACATTGATCCTTCCACACTTTACCTTCATTAGGTAGTCAATATACGCGTTTGTGTTGAGGCAGAAAACGACAAATACGCACATACACACACACACGGCATCTCCTCACTCAGTGACACACAAACACGCTCCCTCACCGTGAACCTGGTTGATCTCGGAGTTCTGCGAAAGAATCTCGTCGGCCAATTTCTGTGCGGTAGGCAACACTTCAGTGTGGTGGACTGAAATCAGATACTGAACAAACTTTTGCAGCTGGTCCCTGCTCATCTGGAATAGAGTTTCTGAGATGGGCAGGTGCAGTTTGACCTGCTCGGGCTTGCGCACTCTGTAAAGCGACAGCGCCACAACATGGGCGCAGTAAAAGATGTCCTTGTTGCCACAGGTGCACGTCACCGCCGTGATCTTGCAGCGGTCGAAGCTGACGCTGACGTTGCAGACCAGCTCCGGAGAGGAGGGCGTGGCGGGGTCCGTCACCGTGCCGCTGAGATGGAACCCTTGAAAAGACCAGAGAAAGGAGAACCACCGTCAACAACCTGAGTGCGTGGCAACACTCACCTCTCTCTGCTGGTGAGATACTTGAACTCGTACCAGTGATGTGGACTTTTATTAGAAATAAAAGTCTACAAAAGTGCGAAAGGAATCGCGATACAGAGGTTGAGAACGATTGGTGGGAGGTAGAGGGCACTCCGCCTGTTGGAGCATGAATTATAGAGCTTCTTCTTTGAATATAATGTTTGATCTCATCTTGAATTCTCTATCTGGAGGTGCGGCTTGTCATTATGCAAAGATGAATATGAATGAGCAGGGCGGGGCCCCCACCAGCGCCCTAAAACACACAGTGATGAGCATATGAAAGAGAACTGGCGCATGAACACACTGAGCCGCAGCGTGAGATCATACATTTATTAATAATGGGAGTGGCTAGCGGAGGCAGAGACCGGCTTATGAATGCATTTATGCGCTCAGGAGAGATCTGTGAAACGCACGCGGGCCATGCAAAGACATACATATCCTAAACCTGTTTATCAAAGGGCTGAACACCCAACGCTGTGATATCAAGCGAGAATTCATGCACATATCAAAGAGTTCTGAAGGGCTCTGGATTAGGTAGGCAGAGAGGGCGCAGAATGGAATATTTATTATAGAAGGGTGCATGAGCAAGCTGAACAGAGGTTAGGTCAAAGCAGCTCTCCCTCTCTCAGAATGCAAGGGAAAGGAAAGATACGGCCGAGCTGACCGCGTTGTGTTTGTGTGCAGAGAGGAGGCAGGCAGAGAACGTATGCTCTGAGGAAAGTATGTTGCATGTTCATTAACAATAACAGAACGAGCAGACGGGTGTGTGAGTCAGCGGTGATTAAAAATACATCTCCACTCACGAGAGCGCCGGATGGAGTGTGAGACTCTGAGTCATTGTTAAACGGGAAAAAGCTCGGCTGGTGCAGCTGTTGAGCCACACAATCGCGAAATGAAAAATGGTGTTTTTTTTTATGCTTTCTGTTATTCTATAGGTTGTAAGTATGAGATAATTGGAGAGATAGAAAGAGAAAGACAGATTGACGGAAAGAAAGAAAGAAAGTCCCCGGTTCACAAAGGGGAAAGGAAAAAAAGAACATCAAAAACATGTGGGGCTGTGAGAGCTCAAAGGAAAAACAACCTGCGATACACACAAATACACACGGGTGCACACGCACACACGTGTGCACACACATACACGCATACCAAACTGTCATAAAAGCAGCTGCACTTTTTTCAACATTTTTATTTTCCCACTGGGAAAATTAGCAGAATTTTAGAATTCTGAGCACTTGGCGTATGAAAAACAAAACAAAACAAAAAGATTTGTCCTTAATTAAAAAAAAAAAAAAAAAATCTGTTGTTTCCCTTTGCTTTAATGGACACGCTCTCTTCCCTTCCTTTTCATGTGCCCCTCCCTCAATCCACATTCCCACAGCTCTTTCACTCTCACTCTCTGACAGATGGGCAGGTAATGAGTTTCGCCTTTCCCCGTCCAATCGTCTGGGCACCAAAAACTGCCCGTCACGCCAAAAATGCCCTTTTAATTTAGCCAAGCGCTGAGTATAGGGATATTACTGTTTAGGTACACACACACGCACACACACACACACACGCACACGCCTCCCATGACTCTTGGTTGGGTGGATTTGAAACCTTCAATGTCTCATGTGCTAGCTATTAAAGAGCATGGTTTCCCCCTCACCCAGTCCACCCATCTCCCCTCCCCGAGTAGTGCTCTTTTTCTGTGAATGTTCAAGAGGCCAGGCTTAGCTTTCAAAGTAACCATGGTGGCCATTTTTAGAACAAGGCCTCTGTGAGGTTGCCCTAGAAACCCCTCCTGACCGCCTGGGTGAAATCACACTTGGCCCAAGGAGCTGAGCATGGCAGCAAGAAGGAAGGGTGTGTGTGAAAGAGCCAGTGAGAATGAGTGCATGTATATATGTTTAAATCCCACAAAGGCCTGCAGACCACCCACATTCTTTTGGGGGACAAACATCAAAGCATTCCCCAAATAGTCCTCAGCGTGATTTTCTTTCTCATTCTATAGTTCAGCGTGTAAGTGTGTGTAAGTGCTGATAAGCCAGCTCTGTAGACCAGCTAGGAACACTTTCATTCAACAACAACTTCTAATTTACATCTATTGGACAACACGAGGTTCCAGAAATACCAAAGCGCTGGTGTTATTTCAGCCAGGAGAAGGTGGGAGCTTACCAAACCTCCAAGCACTCTGACAGAAAAATCCCAACTCTATAGAAGGTTTGCTTCCCACAAAAAAGCAGCAAATTGGTGTTGGACATGGGCATCACAACACCGGGATGCACGCATATTTGCAATTTAAACAGATGACAACATTCACATGGGAAACATAAAGCAAATAATCTAAACCAAAGACAAGTAAAGTGGGATCAACACACAACAGTCCCATAAACATGTTTGTGTTTATGGTAGTCATCCTCATCAATGTAGTGGTCCACTGTGCAACAAAGAACAAGGCCTAAATCTGATTAGGCCCAACTAGAGCTTCCCTGATCCACAGCGGACCACCTGCAGCACGGGTCCCAACTCCGCATTGAGCGTGGATGGGCGATAATAGGAGAAGGCTGCACTGGAGGAGTTCAGGTTTGGTTGGATTGAACCAAGAGGCCCCACTGAAAGAGATCTGAAGCACAACTGAAGAAAGCAGACGCGGGAGGGGTCAAGAACTGCTAACTCACCCTCGAACACCAATTCAATCCCACCCACGGCTAAAGGAGCATTTCCTTTATAGGAGTTCCTTGAACTTACCCAATTAATAAAGCTACAAAGACACCTCATCGTCTTACAGGGTGGACCTGGGGAGTTACAGTCACTACAAGCATGTGTGGTCCTATAAGGAAGCACCCACACAGAGACTATAAACAGAGATCAATGCAATTCTGCAGGAGACCTTGCTCCAAGCGTGTGTGTGTGTGTGTGTGTGTTGTGCCCACCCTGGAAGAAGCTAAAATAACACAGCTGAATTTCAGGAGTGGTCCTATTTATGCCAAAATCCCTCTGGTAGACCTGAAAAACCTTGTCTTCTTATGTGTGTGTGTCCGCATTCGAAGGCCAAACTCCGTTTGCTTATGAAAAGGGAAAGAATGGACGTGCACGTGCGAGCAGTGACAGTGCGGTTGATTGGAATTGTCATCAGCCGGTGGTTGAAATGACAGTCGACTTCTGCGCCGCTGCCACTTAGTTGCCATGCAGCACATCAGGAATGACTCGCAATTTTCTAACCATCACTTTGAAAATGGCTTCTAATTTTGCTGGAGTGGGCCTGTCAGGCGGAGCTGTTGCTACTGCTCCACCGACTGATCCCAAAGGCTGCTGGAGAGACAGCTGACCCGCTCGGAAAGACAGCCAACCCTCCGTCCAGGGACGCGCGAGACAAAAGCGTTGAAGTCTGGATTGATTTCCGTTCCAAACAGACGGATAAAAGAGACCAGAAAGAGGTGCATCAATGATTCACGCTATTCATATCACATTCGTGGCAGCAAATATCTGTTTAGATTAGCGATATGGTGGAAACGGGAAAGAACAGCATTCAGTATAAAATGACGAGGTGTAATTTCAGAACGGCACCGCTGTGGTATTGGGTGTTTGTCCTTTACGCTGCCGTTCAGCAAATCTGTCACTGGAGAAGTCAGGAGCCTGCTAATACCGTCTCCTGGCTGTACATTAACTATACATTATCCCAATCCATGTGCAAGGTTCATTAGTGTGAATGAAATTACAGCTGGCTTGAAATTAATGTGTGTAATTAGCGGATGTCTGTCCCAGTAGAGCCACACACGCTGTACACGAAGGTAATGGGATCCATCGAAAAACCATTGTCTGCTACTTTAGTGTTTAAGTATCTTTCTAATGACAAACCTATACAGTGGAGGCATTACAGCACCGTTGTCCTTCACCCTTTGAAGGCCGGTCTGAGATGAAAAAGGCCAATATTTAGGCGTCATAGTCTGTTACTTTGTTGAAACTTTACACGCATGCTTGTCAGAAATCATTGCAGATGTGTCATATCAGCAGTCCTCTACAATCCTTAATGATATAAGAAGAGACTTCCAGGATGAAAATGTAGTGAAAACGGCAGTGATGGCGCACGAGGACATTAGAATTAACACGGGTAGAGTGGAGAGAATTCATTTGCATCAGGAAAATACCTGGGCAATAAAAGCAATGGGCTGGAAATTCGAGAAAAATTGGAGTCACTCATTAGTCCATGTCAGGAAATAACCTTAGAAGCCTAACCCTTTCCATTTGTTTAGACAGCCAGCAGATGTGCACGTGCACGCACACTTGTACTTCTATATTTGTGAGGACTATCAGCCAGAATGTCCTCATTTAAAAAAGAAAAGTTCTTACTTTGCTAGTAAAATGAACCTTTTGGTGCGCGGTATGCACAACAACACACCCACCCACACAAACCTTCACCCACCCACACAAACCTTCACACACACACACACACACACACACACACACACACACACACACACACAATGGCTTCATGCATTCATGCATACTGGCTTCAGTGACTCCCTGCAGCCAACCTCCTTCTGCTCACAAACAGCCCCTCCTTCTTATCTTTCCAATAACTGACTCCTCCCCGTTCCCCCTCCAATGGCTAACATGCACACACACACACGCACACGCACACACACACGTACACAGACAAACACACACACCCACACAGAATGTTGCCTAGCCCTAAGCTGACCCGTTGTGTGTGTACTGACGTCACTCACTAGACAAGGGGAGGCATCATTCCAGACAGACGCGCACACACACACACACACACACACACACACACACACACACACACACACACACGTGCACGCCCACACACTCACATCTACCACTGCACACACAGGCCCCAGCCGAGGGGGATGCTGCATTCCAGCACAGGCACACAGACACACAAACACACATCACCACGCCTGGCAGTGGGAAGCATGGGGCGCGCTCAGCTGTGGCGGTGAAGAGGGCCGGGGGAGGGCGAGGAGTTTCACAGGAGGGAGGAGGGAGCAGTGGCTCTGAGCCAGCGTTCCTCTGAGCTCAGCACTTCCCCTTTCAGCTTCAGCCAGCCGCCGGTTTTGCGTAACACAGCCAATGCAGCTCTGCCGACTCGTGCTTAACCCCTTCCTACCCGGAGTCTCTGAGGTCACAGCCAGCGCGCTCTGGTCAGCGGCACACGCCCGAGCCGCTAGGAGCCTGTCCCTGCTCATCAACCAGCACCACTCTGCTGAAACAGATCATACCGAGTACACCCTAACCCTACACGGATACATTATCCAAAAGAAACGCGCACAGGGATACAACCATGCACAAACTCCATAGACAGATGTAATAAATCTCTGCATAAGCAAGACTTGTCTTAACCAGATGTAAATGTTAAATCCAACCAATACAGTAATCGCTGTCACAGAACCTTACTGCTACAGATATATAGGTCACAGAAACTGGAAAATATAGTATTGTTCAGAAATTACAAAGAACAAAACATCCCAGCTGAAAGCACACAGTCTGATTACCTCTTTGTCCAGAGACTTTTCAGAAGATTTGTGAATCCGGGCTGATATGGCCACGTCCACCCCAGAGTTGAGGCCTTGGACATTAGTCACCTTTCTGCCTGAAACCGCCCAATGAAACGTGTCATAGCTCACACTAACAACAGCGGACACAACCCAGGGTAGAGGATGGGCAGAGTGGAAGGGGTGGTGAGCGAGGGAGGAGGCGCTCTCACATTTAATACCACTTGACACGCGTCACCCAGCATCTCTCAAACAGCCGCTAACATCCGTGTATAATCTGCCGCTCTGTCTTAAACGCTGCGCACGTGCATAAGGACACATTTATTTTAAAAACAACGGCAGCAGAGAAGCACCCGGGTAACTTGCTGCTGTTATCGATGCAGACACGAGGCGACCTGAGACGAAGACTGGTGATGGGAAGAGGCGGAGAGGAACAGAAAGGTTGAATACGTCTCTGCTGAATCGTGATGGTCGATTGTCTTGCCTCCGGGTCATGCCTGTAAATACCGGCAGTGATCTTAGGACCACTTTCTTAGGGATAAACTATGAGGTGTAGCCAGTAGTATTAACTCCACGCAACTCCAAGCATCTCCCACTCCAAGCGTTCTGAGAGGGTGCTAAGGGGGAAACAGCAGAAAGGACTTACAGGATAACGAGCATCTTTTCCACCATCTCCAACTGTTTTAGGTTTTTTATTGTTCAACTAGAAGCAGTCTGCTCATGTCAAAACAGAGTCCCATTTTTCTAAGCAACAGCCCTCCTTTCATGCTAATAACTGCCCTTTTGTGGCATCATTGTGATAAATTGACCCCCAGTGGACATGAGGCAAACAATGTTGACCCTGGATTCACTCTGTAAGTGTTGCCATGACAACACATGCCCGCCCCATTTGGAGTGTGCGAGTGCACACATTTGCATGTGCAGTCCCAGTATTATTTGCGTTGGCTAATATTTCACACAAAAGTGCACAAAGATGCACGAGGAGTCACAGGCCCTTGTACAAAGAAATTAAAAACCATTCTGGCTTGAGGAAGAGTGATAAATGACCATGACCAAACCACAGAATCGGGTTTAATTGGCTTTCAACTAACATACCCTCATGGGAGTCCGCAGACAGAAAGGGGCTAAACTAATTATGACAGCACATTTTCCAAAATTCTCCAGAGTATCATCCTTGTCCAGTCAACAGGGACTTAGTCTGCAAGACGAGTCCACTGATGCCTGAATGCATTTTTATACAAGTAGGTTAAAGATGCCAATTCTCATTTGGGATTGCCGTGGGTCCTTGGACTCTACTCGTCGTCCCTCTAACTTTGTAAAGTAATTAACTCTGATTGTCTGCACACCAAAAGCACTTGTGTATCATTCAGTTGAAATGGTTCAAATTAACATTCTCATGGATGACAGAGGAATAATCGCACCACGTGCAGTCGTGCCTATTATGTCTCTTTAAACGCTTATGAAGCAAAGGAATATGTCACCTCTGAGAGGCCAACTGCTCTGTTTATATTTGATCACTCCGAGTTGCTCATTATGTTCATTTGGGTGTGCCAGTGGAGCAAATGGGGTCAGAGCTAGTGGGTTCAAAGGGGGATGGGGAGGGTTATCTGAAGGGGGTGTCATGGCAACTGCAAAGGAGTGCTGAGGGTCATAAAGCCAGGCAAGAAAATGCAGGCTTGTGTATGATGGAGAATCCCCTCCCATGGGCAAGTCAGCAGTCACCCATGAAGTAGGTCAGTGAAATTTGCCCAAATTAGGTTAATCGCCGTGAACGTGGGTGCCATCTTGGGCAGGAGAAAGGGCACACAAGCAAAGAGAAAAGTGAGTCTTCAGGTACTAAAATGCAAAGAAACGAACGGCACGGCTCACCTTAGCAACACTTGTAGAAAGTAAAGCTACTACAAAAACAGACGGAGGTTCTTTATGACTCCAATACTTCCATTTGCTACTAAAATGGCCCAAATTAAGAATTACTGCGCATCGAAGAGCCGATTTAGATTGACAATGTTTTTGAAAACTTGTCTCATACAGCGTAGGTGTGATTATTATACACTGCTCCTCCCTTTAACTTGTTGTCCCTGTAGCTTGGTTGTCATATTCCCTTCAGCTTTTTTTTTTAGCTCAGTATTGTGAAGAATCCACATCAGGAGAAAAGGCTGTTGTCCCTCATTGCGAAGAAAATGGCGAAACAAGCAAGCCTTTGTAGTGAGTGGCACAGTGTGGTTAGCTTTAATCGTCCCACATCTGTCAGTCAACAACACTAGACAAGACTTTCTGAAGTAACACAGCTTGCCCCCAACAGAACAAGTGCAATTTCAACACAGAAAAAAAAAAGAAATGACAACAAAGATTTGTGTTTGAACATAACGCTGACGCCTACACCTCTAAATGATTTTTGTACCCCTGGTTTCTTATTTTACAGTTGTATTGGTTATTGCAAGATCCCATGTGAGGCACCTTTTAACTTTCAAATAATTTCTCTCTCTATATATAACTTAATTTGACTAAAGCATGCGTTCAACTATCATGCAAATGGGCAGTGAAGAGCATCTGTATTGGTTAGCCAAAAGCCTATAGGAGAAGTTATTTTAGAGGAGACCTTGTGTATGTAGTCGGGGTTGGGCGTGTGGCAGTGAATAGACACATGGACCGGAGTAATGCAAGCTCAAAATGTAAAGGATGTGAGGAATCTATAGATAACTGTGTCACAGAGTACCGCAATGCCAAATATGATACTGAAATATGTTTGTGGCTTGCCAGTCACTTTCCCCGCAGCATTAATAACTTTGACACGTTTATTTTTATTTTTCAGCCCTAAGTTGCCAAACCAAGCAGAAAATTTCAACTGTAGCATGCTTTTACCAAATTACTTCATCTGCAAAACTCCTTTTTCTTACCTCAGTTTCCATGGCCCACTTTGTGAGTGTGTGTCTGCGTCTGTGTATGAGTGTGTGTGTTTCACTGTAGCTGCGAGGAACTCCCTGAACTCCACTCTGTCAGCCCTCTGTCACTCATCTCTTTGCCGCTGAGTGTCAGAAAACAGAGAGAGGGCACTGACAACTGTCTCCAACGTCCAATGTCTGAAAGCGATGGTGGAACCCGGGCCTGCACCTCATCACACAAGCCTCACTCTGATAGCTGCAGCGGCTGTGGACAGCGGGGGTAGGGCCATACCAAGGTTCCATCACCTCAGCAGAGATTTAAACTCCAGCTCCTGGCTTTCCTGGAGGTGTGACAAGGCCCACTTTTTCTCCTGTCCTTCCCCCGCATTGCCAATCATGTGTCAAATGCTTCAAACTCTCGCACAACACACGTACGCGCTACTGCTTAGCTGGAACTGCAAAGAGACTTAGTGAGATAAACGCACACTACCTACTGCCTGCATCCCAGTTGCAGACTGCAGACAGGCCGAACTGATGCATTATAGCTACAGTATGTTGAATGCCTAAACAGATACCCTTCTAGCTGAACTTTTGTCAATTTAACATAAAAGTAACATTCTCCCCACTCCTCGGTGTGTTTTACTAACTTCATCAAAGAGGTTTCCAGCACAGAAAAGTTGCTATTTTCAGTGGTACCAAAAGTATGAGGAAAGAAGGCAAGCTGAGTGGGTCTGAGCAGCGCAAGAGCAGCAAAAGAGCCATTCAAGAACCAGAAAAGATTCATACAAAGTGTTCAAGCAGAAACTAACAAATGTACAAGCTAAATGCAGCTTGAAGTAAAGCAAGCCACAATGAGTTACAGTGACTAATGTTACTAGCCAACAAGAGGAAGATGCCTGGCTAGAGATGCCGGGTATGGGAGCCAGAGACCCAGAACGCAGCCAAACTGGATGGAGCCTGTGTCCAGATAAGTTGGGACAATACCAGGGGCCCAGCTATAGCTCACTGCTGCAAGAGAGGCAGGAGCAAATGAACTGGATGTAAATTTAAAAAGAACAAAAAGAGAATAAGGAGAGATGGGGATGCAATGCTTGAGGGAATGCTTAGAGAAAGAGAAGAGGAGCTTTTCAGCTCCAAAACGAGACAGAGGGGCTGGCTGCAGGGAACGACTGAGACCCAGGCAGAGCTGGATCTGAGGCTGAGAGACAGCGCCAGGTCTGAGCTGGGGCTGCTGAGAGAGGAGCCAGGGCCAGAGGCCAGAGGAGGAATGAGGTTGGGAGGGGGGGCCGTGGCAAAGCTGGTGCTGGAGCCGGGGCCAAAACCAGGGGCCCCAGCTTTTAGATTTAGTCAGCTGTTCCCCTGGCCAGCAGCTGGAAGGGAGAGAAAAGGGAGGGGTGGACAGCAGAGGAGGCAGCAGGAGAAGAAACTTTAAGGCAGACTTTCTATTGGGTGAGTGGAAAGTGAGCGGCAGCAAGAGGAGTGAGAGGGGGGGGGGGGGGAAGTAGCACTACAAGAGAGAGGGAGAAAAGAAGAAAGAATGGGGTGGATGGGAGGTGGTGTTGGAGGTTTGGAAGGAGGACAGTGGAAAAGTCATTAAATTCCTGTGAGAGAGAAAACAGTGCTGAGAGCAGACAGACTGAAAGAAGGTGGCTAAGGCTCACTGGGTCTGCAGCCACTCGTCCCTTCCTCCCTTACTGGTCCCTCCTGCACCCCATTCTTCATTCCCTCCCTCCATCTTCCACTGTGGCCGCTGTCGTGACCAGTTGTGCTTCCACAACAGTACTGCCATTTATTACGCATGACCTGCAGGCATGACCCTAAACACACACCAAGATCCTAAACAGGTGTCATATCCCCCCCTCTCCCCCCCGGGTGTGGTGCAGGGATTGCAGAAGTGCAGATAGGACGGCACGGATGTGAGAAGTGTCCCTGTGAGTGAATAAGGAGACATGCAAGTGGCGCAGCAAGGAAAGAGTAATGATAACGATAAAAATCATTCCAAAGAGAAATATAAAGAAAATGTGATTAAAGCAGAGTACACACGAGGCTTTCTTTCCATAAAAGTGGCAAAATGAGATTTGGAGTAGGTGGAGCGTGCGGGCGAGGGTCTGCCATGGGGCAGGCAGCCATTGCTGGCCAAGCACTTTATGGCCTATTATATTCCATTCAGAGGGACTGGGCGTCTGCAATAAAAGCATTTAGTCTGCTCTCTAGTGAGTGACTCAGCACTCCTCACAGGTGGACCCCTCCCATTACGACACAAATGCATATCACTAAAGTGGTCCTTTCTATACAGCGCTCATAGATCACTAACTCCTACACCTGGGCCTGTTTCTCTCGGTGCTTCTCCACCTACACCGGCCTTTCTCCTATCGACGTCTCTGCTGTTTACCCTCTGGAGAAGTCCGCCACCCTCGCCTGATCCCTTTCCCACCTTGCGTTCGCTCCCAATCACTCCCTTGCCTCTCTACAACTCTCCCTCCAACCATCTGCCCTTTCCCCATCGTTGTACCTCCGTGTCTTCCCGTCTTTCCCTTGGTGGTGGTTAATGGCAGAGGGATCCAGCATGGAATATAGATCAGTATGAGATGGATGAGGCACCAGGAGCTCCGGCCAGTCCCGTAGGTCCCAGACCAAAGATTAACTAAATATTAGCTGACAGGAAGACAGAGAGGGAGAGAGGCAGGGACGCAGCTGCAGCTGATAGTGCCACTGCCAGCAGAACAAACGACAAGATTGTTTTTAACCCCCCCCCCCGCTCTCAGGAGAGATACATGTGATAAACACACAAAAGATGCAAAAATACACTCAAAGCACTGGGTTAGATGAGATGCTGTGCGCACGTACGCATGCGCTATCAAGGGCACTCTGGGAGAAGAAGTTCACTAATCACATTCTCCCCTCCCCTACTCTGCCCTGGCAAGGTGGATAGAGGGAAGGGGGGGGGGAAATAAATCTTTATTAGGTGATGTGTCCCTGTTTTATTGATCGCTTTGCCTCTTCCCTCCTCGTTTTCCTCTCTACCCCCTCTCTTTCTCTCCCCTCCTTTTGTTATTTTTGGCGTGTATCTCCCATCCAGTCCAATTCAATCTGGCCGTACATCAAAAAGGACCATTACCCGTGTCTCTATGGGATGGCTTGTTGTGGCCAGCGATGGGCTGGGATGTGCGGCGATGCAGTTACCCAGGAGAGACACCTATCTCAGTAACGTCCCGACATCCAGGCAGCCAGACACAGGTAGACAAAAAGTGGACAAACGGGACAATCATCCCTAACAATGTGGACAAATTTTAGCATTTGTCCCTTACACGTACCTGCTTCCTCATCCTAAATCCAGGTGAGATACAAAGCAGAGTAGCAAGTCGGTCTACTGGGATGAAGATCAGAGACCTTTGGAGTGCACGCTGATGAAAAATGGGATAACCGGTCTTAATAAGCAGTTGATGTAATTGCTCCACTCACACTTGGTCAAACAGAAGACAAATCCATATAAATACTGAATATAAAAAAGTAAGCAGAGAACTAAACGTGCCCTCAAGTCAAGCCATTGTTGATAGCCTTCAGCTTATTGGCTTTAAAAAAAGTGTAAGTTAATATTTTGACCTGTAATGCTTGGCTATGCAGCTGTACGCTTTGAAGAGGACCAGTGTTATCAGTAGAACACAGATGATGCCTTTTTAGTTATACAATTTCTTAA
Source organism: Tetraodon nigroviridis (assembly GCA_000180735.1). Classification (NCBI taxonomy): domain Eukaryota; kingdom Metazoa; phylum Chordata; class Actinopteri; order Tetraodontiformes; family Tetraodontidae; genus Tetraodon; species Tetraodon nigroviridis. Next base: position 446,341 of record CAAE01015023.1, on the reverse strand, counting down.
AAAGTCAATAAAAAAGTTTTAGAGCACATAATATGATGCTAGTTTTTGCAATACCATATGTATTGGTCAGATAATTACTTTTAATGACACTAATGCAAATTTCAATCAGAACAGATCTTATTACATATTGCAAATGCATTATTGCGATTTGAATTGGCGTAGTTGGGTTCCACAACTCTTAGCATTAAAAATCACCAAAAATCCCCTAAAAAAACGGAGAAAAAAAGGACACAATGGCAAACAATCTGAGTCCCGTTCTCCTAAGTCTGAAAAGTGGTAAACAGCAAGTTTCTGAATGAAGAAAAAGCAATAGCCTCTGAGATGTGGATGCAGACTGTTGCCTGGGTTAGGGTTAGAGAGCAGTAGCTAGCTGGCTAGCTTTCCTCTGGGAGTTCCAACACAGGAAGCTGTATGGAAACATGCTGTATCTAGATAGGGACAGTGTAAATAAGATATGAGTTTGTATTGCCTAGCCTGAGAAAGGAAAATAGAAAATTCAGAAGGAGAGAAAAGGAATGGGTGCTTAACAAAGCAAGATGAGTGTGGGGATATTGGAATTCGATATTCAAGAAAATGAGGGAAAAACAACAATAAGCTTAGGAAATAAAAGGAGCAAGAAATGATCAGATAGTAAAGAAAAAGCCCTTTTGGGCAACAATGTTTTGAAGGGTAAACAAAATTCCATAGATGGTTGAAAGCCTGCCTTTCCTTCCTCATGAATCTCCTTCATTCTCTTTTCTTTGTCAGACTCTCTGTCTCTCATGCCTGGAGAGCCTTTCAGAGTCTATTCAGTTCCACCACAGTGCAGTGAATGCATGTCTCACATGCCACACAGCCACGCCATTGCTGGACCAGGCACAGCCGGAGGCACGTCGCACTCTCAAGGCCTCTTACCCTGCATAGCTCACGCGGCACTTGAGCCTGTCGAGCAAGGAGAAAGGGGGTAAATTTCCCTTCTCAAACCAGTAGGAGATTGAAACCAGATCCAGAGATTGCCAGAAAAGGACAAGATAACTCAGGAACACTGGACAAAAATAGGCTACTCTCATGAGCAAAAGGCAAATCCAGTCAATTACTGAAAAACAATAATCACAAGTTTGAGTCCATCTTTCATGTGGAGAAATTGGCCACTGGAGGTACAAACTAACTAGAGTGACCTTTATCGTAAGTAAATCTCCAGGGGTGGGGGTCAGTAAAGAGGTCAAAGCTGGACCAGGGTGATGCTTGAGGAGGAACTAGTCCATGAGCCAGCAGCTTTGTCTATGTGTTTGGATGCGTTATGGAGTCAGCAGTACGGGAAACAACGTCTACAGCACCGACTGACAAGGCGCCTCATATCTGGCACCGTGATGCGTGTGACATAAAGAATGTGTCCTGTGTAAATAAGCAAGTGTTTGTGCACGCAGGAGCGGAAATGGGTGAGAGTGGGAATCGACGAGGGACGGGAATGTCATCCACTTTCTTATCATTATCGTGCCTCGCCTTTATTCAGTCTTACACACCCCCATAAACATGCTCAGTGAGCCATTATCACACAAAGTCCAAGCATATGCTGTTATACACACACAGGTATTCACGATACATGCTGAAAGAATGGATCTTTATAGGGTTTTATGGACGCCTGATAAATACAGATGACAAAGAAGCCGCCTGTAGTGGTACTTTCCACCAAATTTATCTAAGATAGCTGAGGCCTCGACTCTTCGGCCTAGCATACAAATATTACGTGTACACGCAGACACACGTGCAGTCTTTGGGTTGATCAAGCTCTAGCTGATGTTAATAGTGAAACGGCTGTTGGCTGAACATGTATTCTCTCTTTCTCTCGCGCTCCCTCACACACACAAACCAAACAGCAAAGCAGAGCTGCACGCATAGAACCTTCCACTGCAGTGAGTATTGTCTTAGACTGATTTGTGCTTATTTCAGCAGCCCACTGGTGCAAAGAGGAATTCATTAAAGAGAAAAGAAAAAAAAAAAAAAAAAAGCTGAAAGTGAGCATCAGATACGAGAGTGCAGGGCGTCGCATTCCCCTGTTGTTATTATTGCCGAATCGAAGAGAGAAGAGTGGCTGGTAATAAAAGTCATTAGATAAAATTGAAAAAAACTGCTTTTAATAGGGCCTTGTCATTGTGGATTTAGTATCCTTTCTGTTTCCTGCTCCCTCTGCTCACATCACTGTGCTCGTAGACAGAAAGAGGAGGAGAGGCTCTGTGGATGGACCACTGGACTCCGAGACAGACTGAGGTTCTTGCAGCCACAGTCTGGGACAGGAGACAAGTTTAGACTGGAACAAGGACAGGGCAACATTCAAGACAATTACTGTTGGAACTTCATTACTTAAACTACTTTTGTTTCATGGAGGGGAGGAAAATGAAATTTGAATAGCAACTAATATTATCATGGAGAGTAATTTGAAACACTGTCTATGGGAAACATTATAATAGCGTTGGGAGCATGGCAGATGCATGGTGGACGGGGCTGGAATAAGGATAAAAAAGAGGCAGGGACGACGTGGCTATGTCTGGCACCAGGGACGGGACGGGGAATGATATTGGCTCCAATCAGGTGGAAGGGCTGGATGTAAGGCAGACAGGGCTAGTCTGAGAGGGCTGAATCCTGCAGCTGTGTAATGGCACCATGGGCAACCAGCGATGGAAATGTGAAGCGTAGCAGACCATTGTGGCTCGTTGTCAGGGCAGGCTAAAGGAAGATATGATTTGTGGCGGTAATAATATCAAGGAGCACATCTGGTTCTGTGAATAGAGTTAGAGTCAGGAGTTGGGCATGTGATAATCACTTTTTGGACCACTGGATACATAAGGAGTATGTCATCCTATCAGTGCAAGACTGTAAATAGGGTAATGTGAAAAGCAGTAGTGAGTTGGTGGCTATTTTCGTCAGTTTCTTGCAAGGAAACCAAATACTGCAGTGTGTCCACCAGTTCGTGGATTACAGCATGATCACCCCTTTGCTTCAGCTTCAACTTTTAACCAATTCTAAATGGCAATAACTCCAGCCAAGAAGGGGCGGGCTGAAATGCAACGAAGCTCTTCTGTAAAAAGTAAAAACCAGTATCATTCAAATCTTTACATAAAATAAATCACCCAGAAAGATGGAATGAAGATATTGTCTTTCCACTGCACTAATCATGACATGTATTCTATCATTATATCCATTGAACAAATGGGACAAAGGCTTGGATTCAGCTCTCCCAGAACAACACAGCGGAGTGAGAGAGAGTGCTTTCCCTAAAGACTGGTCTCTTCACTTGGATGCGGTTGGTGCCCCTCTCTCCTCTTTGGATAGCCGTTTGTTTACACTTGCTCCGGGCTGAGCCATGTTTCCATGATGATACAAGATCAAGGATGATCACGTGGCTCGGTTTAGACCCGAGGCCGCGATCCAGAATCAGTACTCGCTGAAAGGTGTTACCTTTCAGTCAGGTCATACTTGGCCCGCGCTTTGTTAACTTTTGATTCTCAATTAGAGGCTCTTTAGAAAATATACAAAAATACACACCATGTGTGAATACACCCCCCAGCTTATTCCCAGGCCCAACTATCAGGAATCTAAAATGGGGTAGGGCTTTGCAGACAACGTAATTGTGCAAAACTGATGATCAGAATCCTAAATTCTGGCCCTTGGTGGGCAAAATGCTTTGCATGTCTACGTACGTCTACGTTTCTTGTAGAAATCTTCTGGGGGAAAAAAAAAAAACATTTGCAAAAACACATGTTCTTGCACGAGCTTGCTCAAGTTAGTCTAACTTAGTTTAACAGCTAAAATCACGCTCCGTTTGAGCTGGTAAATGGTAAGGTTTAGCTAAGCCCATGTTACAGCTCCTCTGGTTTACAAAAAATGGTGATAAAGAGGAACCAACAACAACCTGGTTGTTGTTTCTCACTTTTATTGACTTTGTGATCAAAAAGGTGGATGAGAAAGGGAGTATAGATGAGGCCGAGACCAAATTAAAATTCTCCAGAGCGTGAACAAATTAACCTGAGTTATGAGTATACACAAGCACTACATGGCCGCACACACACACACACACACACACAGGTGCAGACACACACATATAGGCGCTCATACCAATCCGGGTTTGAAGTAAGTAGAGCACAGCGGGATGACATTCACACAAACAACAGACAGGAATGACATGGACATTAGATGATATTTTAGGACTGGTAAGGAAATATTGTCAGCTCCCTTATCTAACGACGCTACCGTAGAAAATCCATCATTCCAAGCTACAGAATACATGCATCTACTCTCATTTGACTTCAATTTGAAAAACAGCCTCAAAAGAGTCAACATCGTCGCTCAGATTTGGGGCAGCCACATGATAAAATGACATGCAGCTTCGTGTTATGAGAAAAAAAAGCCTAACAAGGGAAAGTAGGCTGTAGCATGAAGCTTACGGTAATGACATTGCAGTGGAAAACATATGCCAGGCATCAGTATGTCACTCCACAGGGACACAGAGCTCACGGTAACAGGATAGTAAGTGAGGTGGCGGTGGTGGGTACCGGGGGGAGGGGCGGGGTTGTGTTATTATTATTATTATTTTGCCTCCTGGCACAATCCCCTGGAGGCAGATGGGGGGAGTTAGGAATAAAGGCATAAGGGGGTCAAAGGGAGGAGGAGCAGGACAGTGCCCGTCATAAATGAATGAAAGACGCGGGATGAACTTGACCCCCCCCTCCGACAGGAGGACTCGAGCAGGAAGGAGGGTAATGAAGTGCAAACATGCTTTGTCATGCCATGTTAAAGCCATGGGATTAGAATTCTATAATTAGAGGACAGGCCACCATAATACTAACCTTCCTTTCAGCATTATGAGCGGCTGAGGCTAACGCTACACAATCGGGCCTGGAGAACAGATGCTGTGCTCACAACAGACAGCTTTGCAGGACTCTCATCGGGCTAAATAATGCCCGTTTGTGGCGTTCTGACCGGCAAACTGCAACGCGAGGGTGTGACAATGTTGTGCTTTTATGGTGGACGGTCGTTGTTCGTGCAGCGTTGTACGATAACCACAGCAATTTTCACAACTCAACAATAATTCCCAAGCAGGCAGAAAACAAGAGGGGGCTGGATGCTGCTGCTGCTGCTATAAGCAGAGAAGTGGTCCGCTAGATAGCACCTCCATTCATATATGAATATTTATCTGGAGAGGCTGGCATTGGAACAGATGAGCTCGCAGCGGAGGGCAAGCAGCCCATCCATCTCACTCATTTCCTATCTCTGCACTTCATTCTTTACGTTCATACATCCCCTTCTCCTGCAATCACCATTTCAATGCCTCTTTTCCTCTTTTGCATTTCCACCCACTTTTTCCCCCTAGGCTTCCCCTCTGTTTTTTGATATCAGTCGATCTATTGCTCTTCCCCTTGAAACTTCATCCCCCTATCCACTCTCTCTGTAGCACTGACGTATGGAAAGAAATGGGGGGGGGAGGTGATTAATGTCTTTCAGAAAAAGATAAATAATCACAGGAGACTGGGGGCTGGTAGTTGGCCTTAGGGGAGTAAATATGGAGAGTTTTATAGCTGCTCACTTGGGAGAGAGGGAGGTAGAGGAGATGAGAGGGGGAGGAGAGGAATACAACGACAGCAGATCCATTCAAGTATATTAGCTAGCCCCCCAACACACACAAACACAATAACCTCTGCATCTCTTCTATTGCTCCACTGTCTTTCATCATCAACAGTCCCATCCCACTGACAGCCCAGGCATAAGAAGCCTCACAAAAGCCATGCACGCCTACGTGCACACACCCTCACAGCCAACCCGGACGCTTTTTTTTTTTTCCAGGCCAGACCCAGTGTGTGTGTTTGATGGGCCGATACATGCGGTGTGTGATGTGATGCTGACAGCCCCCCTCCCATGCATCCCTGCTTTTAAGCCCTCATTCTCCAGTGGCTGCCTGTCCCCCGGAGTAGATTGCATCTTTTATTTATCACCACCCCCCCCATACTTTTTTTTTTTCTTTTCTTTTTTTAACCAAGCTAAAAAATATTCCATGGCGAAAATTGCAATCAGCATAACCCTCCTCCTGCTGTGTAGACTCGCCTGTCATCCTCCACTCTCTCCGAGCATGCAGGATGCAACTGACAGCCCGTGCAGATGAAGAAGCACACAGACACACAGATGCACAACCCCCATGTGTTTATCAAACCCCCGCACCCTCTCTCTCTTTCACACAAAACACATGTACAGAAAGAAAATGTTCCCCCGTTACCCTCTTTGTCACCATTCCTTCCTGTTTTCCACACCACACATGTCTCTATCGCGCCGCTGCCTCTTTCACTCTTTGCCGAGCGTTTAGGTTTCTAAAGCCCCAAAAGAGGGAGAACACACAAATGAGTCTAATGCTGGGGAATCTGGTAAACAGGCCAGCGAGGGGGGGAGGCTGCCTGCCTGTCTGCCTGATCCATGGCTACTATTGTGCACTGCACATTCTCTGAGCCCACAAGGGCTGCTGAAGCCATCTCCACACAGATTCTTGGGAGGGATAGCGTTGCCAAGAAGTGAGCGAGGGAGAATACGGAAGATCATGCATAAAATCTGGTTTGCCGAATGCATGAAGATTCGGATGAAATGTGGGTTGTGGTGGCGATGGCGGAGGTGGAGGGGTGGTTAATGTGATTAGAATCCTGAACCGTTTCCAAGGGTGGGGAGTCAGATTGACAGCTGAGTATATTGCACTGACGATTGCAGTGAAATATTAGGGCTCGAGCGAAGGCAGCCAGCCAGCCGGGCCGGGCAGGGGGTTTCTGAGCCTACCCCACCTCTGTTTACCCCAGCATTACCTTCAATAATCCAGCAGGGGTGGAGGGAGGGGGCAGGAAAAATAAACCCATCTTTGCCTTCACTGTGTTCTTTATACACCCAGGGCCTTTGCTGGAAACTAATGCAGGAGCAATGTGTTTCACAAAGGTGTTTGGCAAACAAAATAGAAGCGCTGTGGCTTTAAATCACCGTCCCTCCCACCCTTTCTAAATATCATCTATTTAGCCAGCGGTGAAAAGATATAGGGGGCTTTTGTCTGAGTACCCATTGGAGGGGGGACGGAAAGCTGGAAAGACATAAAAATAGGAACAAAGTGCTTAGCTTCCAATTGGGATGGCTCCGGGCGATTCAATGCGCGCAGCTCAGTGGGCAAAAACAAGGAGAAGTGGGCTACTATTACGGGCTTATCTGAAAATAGGCTATTGTCACTCACGCCTGTAAAGAGTGAGCCAGTGTGGAAATACCCAGCGTTTAAAGCGTAGGAAGGAAGCACCAGCGACTGGTTCCACTGGAAAAAAGAAGCAAACTGTGCGAGTTGGGTGCTTTGTTGGTTCCAGGATGTTGCCCTGCCTGTGGCGTACTCACCCACTTGCAGTACGTTGTCCACCCAGCCGCCCTCCAGCAGAGTGACACCCCGTAGAAAAGGCAGCTGGGTTTCATCATTATTGTCCCCGCTAGTTCCACTTTCCTCTCCTCCTGCGTTAAAGGAGGAATACATACAGATCTCCTTCTCGCTTCTCGGGAATGACCAGTATACGATCCTCCGCTGGACGGGTTCCGGGATCCTCTCGAAACGCTCCTCCACTCGCTGAAACGGCCACTTCTCCGCGACTCTGCGCGCCGCGATATCGAGCAGCGACTCGGGGTTGTGCGTTTTTCCATTGCCCGATCCTCCCGGAGCGGACCCCGCGCCGCCACACAGGACTCCTCCAGCCCGCTGCCCCTGCCTGCAGCCCGTGTTGTAGCCGGGCCTGCAGCAGAGCCGCTTGGCTGGGGGCTGCTGGACTCGCTCGGCCATGATCGCACCGCTTCCAACCTGAAGCGCAGTTCCTCTCCGATCATATAAACGGGATAAGGAAGAGAAAAGGGCAATCTCGCACCGATTGTTTGCCCTACATGGAGATCCTGCCCTTATTTGGTAAAGTGGGCGGCGCTTGTGAGTTCCGTGAAGTCCTTTGTGTTGTCAAAGTAACCGAGAGGGGCGGGATCTTGGAACTCGGCCAGCGCGCGAGTGGCGCTATAAAAGGAACTGGAGGCGGAATTCCCGAACGTCGGCAAATCCTTTGTGAAACCTTTCGGGAGCACGGGGGCGGGGCGCCGGCGGCCGACGGCTTTTGAAGTTTTTTCTTATTTGAGTTTAAGGGCGGGGACTTCATCCAGGGGCGGTCCCTCAGGTGCGCACGGGGGTAAAAGAGGGCGAGGAAAACCGAGCTTTTTCCTGGGAGTCTGCGTTTCCTCTTCCAACTTCCCATATACATAAAGATGTGGACGTGTCTGAAGTCCTTAGTCACCAGTCACTCACTGCTCATTGCTGACAGGCCATGGATGTATAGACCATTAGTCACGTATGGTAAATAGTTTTTGTATATTTAAGTTGTTCAAGATGAGACTATGCTAGCAACAGTGTAAATGGCTGTTTTCTAAAAATCAACTGTCCTAAACAGAATTCTTAAAAAAATATGCACTTGCATGAGAAAAATGTACAAATGATGTAAAGTAATGAGGTCATCGTGTTCAATTGGAATTAAAACTTGTTCTGAATATTTATGCGTAAAAAAATATGTAGCCATGCCTTTTGAAGTACACTGGCATTCACCAAGAATAAAAATGCCTTTCTCTGTCTATTTAACGGATACTTCAGATCTGGTTATGTTTTGCTGACTACACAAACAGTTTTTGTTTTTATTCTACCAACTTGTAACAAAAAAGCCAATTCAAAGGTTTAGAACTTTTCCGAGGTTTAGTGGTCAGACAAGTGGTATTTCTTATAGCTGTTAAGGCGCACACCACAGCCGGTGCTGACTGAACTGTGGTAAAGCTTTTCTATGGTCCTTCTCCCATCTGTTGGGAATGTTACTTCAATAGTTCCACCAAGAAAAGGGGGCCTTATAGGTCGTATTATTCATCAGAGGGTTAGGGTACAAGTTCAGCATCCACCCACCACCCCCACTTTTCTTAAGGACATAAAAGGAACTAATAATTACAACCATATAGTTTTCCACATTGTCTATAAATTGGCCAGAGACATGCTGGTGAGTCAGAATGTGTTTGCAGCGTGTCTGCATGTGTTCCCAGCTGCCCCTCTTTTTCCTCTTTGAGTTGGTCTAAAAGGCTGGCCTTTGAACTGCTCTGAAAGTGATCCATGCCGTATGGACGGAGCAGATGTGCCCTAACCTGATTTGGTTTCAATACTTCTCCACAGGAAGTTTGCAAAGCCAGCGACTCCTCCTTTGTTATATTAGTCATTTTTCCTAAAGGGCCAATGGAATCCTTTACTCAAAAAAAAAAAAGGAAAAAAAAAAAAGATTACTTTATTGTTTCCTGTAAGTGAATTTCCGCATGATATCGGGAAACACTATGTTATTATCTTCAGCACTTACTCACCTGCTACAACATTTTTAGAGCAATATCTCTATTTAACATATATTCAAAATTCAACAATTCTACAAAAATGCAACAGCCTGAAAAATTCAATTAAGTAAACTTTAACTCAAAGATTTAATAATTAAAAAATATATATATTGTTGTCGTTTCCTCCAGAGGTTCGGATTTTACAAAAATCGTGTTCTTCAATTAAAACCGTAAAACCACCACCACCACGTAAAATGTTAATGATCCGGTTTATACTTCAATAACTGTGTGTTGCTTCTTCACGGTCTTGATTGTAAGATAGTTTAGCATAGCTCTATCTGAACATCATGAACCAGTTATTTTAGTGTTGCGTTGTGCAACATACCAATTCTTTTTTTCCGAGCTCATAATATAAAAAACTACATCTCCCAAGATTCAATGCGATTCCCAACCCGGAACAAGCGGCCGTACGTGACGACAGTACACTTCCTGAAACGTTGAGGCGGTTGATGTTGTAGACCGTAACACGTAAACCTTCTCTTTTGGGTAAGATCGTTTGACCTTAATACATTTTTATATGTGCTAAATAATAATAAAAATAGATAAAACTAAGTTACGGTTGTATCTTTTGATGTAGCGTTGCTTAGGTGAGACTAATCCATTGTTCCATTAAGTTAGGCCTCCCGTTTAGCTCGTATTGCTAAAGTAATTAGTAATTTAAATGTAAATTCGCCAGTTTATAAATATATAATAATCCTATTCGTTGGCCCCTGGAATCTGTTCTCCTTGATCGTTTGCAAAAGTAAATAGTATACTAAATAGAATAAATAGTTTTTTGTTTAAACTTGCTACATGCTAGGTAGCTTGGAATCACTGCGTTAGGGGCGTATGCCACGTCGAAAACTAATGACGCTTATTTGTTACAAAAAATTATAGCAATAATGCCTTTATAAATGTTATTGCCACACCAAATTATACGTTTATCATGCAAAAGAGAACTGGACCTTCTGCTGTAATAATTTACTTTTGAATATATATTTAAATACTGTTTTTTAACGAATCACAAAAATCACAGCACAAAACTGGATTCCTACAGTAACATGATTATGATAATTCGCACTTCTATCAATTAAAAAAAAATCTTCACCCCATGTGAGAAAACTTTTAAGACAGTTGATCATTCATTAAAGTGTAAATCAAAAACCCAATTTATGATTTGTTTTTGCAATAATAGATTTATATGTTAATCCTTACCTGACTATTTACTTCCTCTTCCTTTTGATGGTCTTTTTCAGGGTTGACCGAGCTTCAGCTTTGTCGGGCAGTATGATTGATATTCAAGGATGGGCAGAGTACGTGGTGGAGTGGGCCGCCAAAGACCCCTATGGATTCCTCACCACTGTCATACTGGCTCTTACACCCCTCTTCATTGCCAGTGCGCTAATGTCCTGGAAATTGGCCAAGATGATTGAGGCACGTGAGAAGGAACAAAAGAAAAAGCAGAAGCGCCAAGAAAATATAGCCAAAGCTAAGAGGACTAAGAAAGACTGATCCTGCAAAAGAACAATGAGGGCTACCACCATGCTCACATGCCCTCTCCCCCCCATCCTCCCAAAAAAAATAAAATAAAAAAACTATGGGACACAGTGCCCTTTCTGTGTGCCTCAGGTCTGGGGTTTAGAAGACGGACACTGTACCCACAGGCCTAATGGTGCTGAGATGGACAGTACTGCCTGCAGGAGCCTCGTCCCATTAAGGTTTTGACGTGAAGACCACAGTGGTCGTCGTAAGACGCGCTTGTCCTGAGATCCACTGGTAATTCTGTGCAGCTGTTGCAAAACTTGCATTCCACTAGCATCCATTTCTGCTATATTATCACTGTAACAACTGATGAAATACCTTTTTTCAACCTCCCTGAAACACTGCTTTGTAATCAATAAAGGTTTTAACGTTTGATAAGTAAACGTTTTGGTGCAGTTGTTATAGTGACATATTTCAATACACCTCAACTCAGCCAATGGAATTAGAGTATGTCAAAGGACAGTCAGTGTCATAAAATTTAGTTTGTCTGCACGATTCTGTCCTGGGTTTGTCAGATGTATGAAGACAAATTTCAATCTGTGACTAAATAAAACAAAGTGTTATGGCAGTTTTGAAAGATTCCAGATGTTCCTAAATTATCAAGCCACAGTAAAGTGTTTTATTTATCTTCCTTTCAGCTATATAAAATAACTGTTCGGGGAGGTGGGGGGGGGAGAAACCAAATATACAGTTTATATAAATATCCATCAAATGTGGTTAAATTGAGTGAAACCATCCGGAAAATACTTAAACCTTTTCTTGCCAGTCTCATGCCTGTGGAGGTGCAGGTGACTATTTCTTGGGCGCCCAGGAACCCGGCTGGAAAGTGTTTCCGGTGCTGATGGCGTCTTCGCCAAACTCCTCTTTGCCAAAGCTGGCAGTCGCTGCATGTCCCTTAGCCACAGTCTTCGCTGGCGTTGCCACCAGGCCTTCCTCGTACTCCTTGGCCTGCAGGGCCAGATCCTTTTCTTGCACTTCCTCAGCCTTCAGTTTGATTTGTTCCCTGTAAGATTCATTCTTCAGCAGCTCCTATAATAAACACACCGTATACTGTCAGTTGATATGATAAACAAAGAGATGTTTCACTAATTTTTGTCAAAAAAAAATCACAGATGTTTAATTTTAGTATTTTAGCGGAGATATAGTTCTAAATAATGGGGAAATTGAAAAATTACACTCTAGAAAGAAGTGACAGTTCCCTTGCCTTGACATTATGGCAGATAAAACTGGATACTCTTTGGATTTGGCTACAACACTGTTTGCCTCTAGAATGCCGAACAAAAGCTTTTTGTTGAGCGCTCGATCAACAAAGTGGTGAGGAGACAGTTTTTGCGGAGAACTATCCCTTTAATCAACGGCCTCTGTTTTCTGTTTAGACCTTACAAACTTAACCAACTACTTAAAAGTTCTGGAGACAAGTTTCCCTGGGCAGCTTCCAAGGACAAATACCACTATCTGAGGTATCAAGTGGGGTATTTACAAGCAAAAGAGTAAGTGTGTTCAATTAAAACATCCAATAAACTCCTGTTAAAAACAGTGCCTGGAACAGGTTGGTAAAGGACCACAGCGGACAAATATTTTCAATATAAATAACTGCCCCAACTCATGGAAACCATCGCAATAAAAGCACAGTCCACAAGTGGAAGAGCGATCCATTTGAGCTGCAGCTAGCGCGTCCAGCGACGTTGGCCTCCACTGAGCATGGGAAAGCAAAAGAGAAGGGAGGACTGGGCATAATGCTGTGGTGTGTTGGCAGAAGTGAAGGGATGAAAAAGAGAGGCTAGTGCAGTGGCCAAAAAGCCCTGCATTTAAGAGGGGGGCAAACATACTGAGCTGCTTTTCCAGCCTGTTAATGACAGGATTTAATCCAATCAATTTATGTCAGCTTGGAGCAGGAAAAGAGAGTGCGTGACAAGGGATAGGGTAATGTGCTGGGAGTGAAGCCTTGGCCACATCAACACTGTCCAGCTGTCGATGGCAGCTATTGGGCAGACACAAGGCAGAAAATGGAAGAGAATGTTCTGGCAGTACAGGCAGGGGATGGCATTGGCCGCTGGCATGGAGCGAAGACTGAGAGTTACAAAGAGTGCCTGAGTACTGGACTTCCAAGGGATTTCCTATAGACCCACATTTCACTGGCCAAATCATTTCCAGCATTCGCACATTTAAAGAGCAATAAACCCAGTGAGAGGTACATGAAGGGAAAAATTGCTCTGCCATCTTGGAGAGTGAAAACACAAAAAGCTGAGATGCAAGATTTTTGCTGCAAGAAAAAAAAAAAAAAAAGAGAAAGTAAACTAGGACATGGCGCTTGTGAGGCTGTCTTTACTGTTTTTGCTCGCTGTCGTACCATCAATGCACTTTAGCTGTTGTTTATTTTAACACAAGTCCCCCAAAGTTCCAGGATTCGGTTTGAGAATGGAACATAAAACAAATCAAAGCATTTCTCTCAACATCCTGCTCCTTTCACTCCCATGTAAGCAGTTCCCTCGAGTCCAACCATCAGCGCAGCGGGGAAGCGAGGGAGACTGGGAAGAGTAAAAAAAAAAAAGGGGGTGTTGGCGTACCTCGATGGAGGGGGGCTCCTTCCGCCTGCCTCGGATCCAAGCTGGAGGAGGAAGACAGGAGGAAAACAACGAGAGTGAGAAGAAAACACCCACAAAAACAAAGAAAAACCTGCAGTGGTGTTTGTAGACTGCAGCTGTAGAACCCGTGTTTTGGGGCATCACGATTTCAGCTCAGCTGTTGTGTAACTAAGCAATGTGGGGAAGAGCACCCAGGGTTTCCTGGGCTTTTGCTTCATTTACCTCGGTGAACTATAGGGAAATATGAAGCACGCTAAGATTAAAGGCACACATGTGATGAAGACATGGCACAGATGGATTTTAGTCTACGCCTACCAAGACAACTGGTCCCCATGTCCCAAAAGAGAAAGTAAAGATCCGCTCTGATCTTTGAATTTGAAAGTACACACTCTGTCATTCTCCATCACTACCTCTGTCCTTCTTTCTCCTCTCGAGGAGAACAATGCTCGTCTGTCTGTCATTTCGTTCCCTCTTCTTTTTTTTTTCCTTTGTAAAGGAGTGCCATTTTGGCTGAGCTGGCTATACAGCAGAGAAGGTTAAGAGACAGAGAGAGATTTTCGAACTCCTCTTCCAGCTTGCGCAGGGATTCTGGGCCTCTTTTATCCCTTTCTTATTTGCATCCTGATGAAAATGCATGAGGGATAGGGCGAAGCAGGATGAGGGGTTTATGGTGGATAAAGCCAGCCTGAGACACAGGGAACAGTTTGTATCCAGTTGTAAGAAAATTGAAAGACTTTTTATTGGTACGGTTGAGTTACACCAGCGGAACACAGTCTGATAAAGAAAATACCCACCAACTCGGACGATACCAGACAAATAAATAACATAATGGATCAATTTAGAGCTGGAATAAATTATTTTTTTAACGCATTCCTTTGTGTACTCTGCTGGATAGCTCATCTGCTTACCTTATCATTTATCCATGACGGAGCTAGTTCAAGTCCAGACTTACCGTCCCATTCCGTTGGTATGCTGCCTTCCACGTACTCGTATTCCGACGGGTTGGCCGCCACCACTATTCGCTTGGCACGCACGAGCCTTCCTGGGACACAAACAAACAAACAAACAAACAAAAGTAAAACACAGGCAGAGGAAGCAGGAGTGAGATGGAAACGCTCGACGACGACAAAACGCAAAGGAATAGGAACAAACACACAGAGGCCCAGATGCAATGTTACTCATGGCGTCTCCTGCTCGCACTAACACGGCGGTGCAGGCGGACAGACACACAAATACGCAGAGGGATGACAACACTGCGACAGGCCATGGATGATTACCTCGTGGCCCTCGGGCCCCTCTTCTCAGATCTTGCTGAGTGGCTTCAAATCTGGGCTAAGCCTTTATGCAAATCAACGTTAAAGCCAACCCGCCAACCGCAGCCCCCCTTTCCTTCCTCACTGTCGACCTCTTCCAATCACAGCTCTCTGGCTAACAATGCCCTCCATAATCAACATCAAGCCTAGCGAGAAACAAAAGAGGTCAGACATCATAGAGAACAGGAGACACAAGCTTATTGGAATATTAAGTGCTCTTTCCCCCTTATTTATATACGGTCCAATGCCTGCTGACTGGAGAGGCCACCTCCAATTATTATTGGATGGATTTTGTGCGTTGCCACAGTTTCGTACAGCGATTGCTAATAACGGGTGCTGCATTTCCATAGTTTCTCCTTGCAGTTACCTGGGCATTCATGCTTTGCAACCATTCCTCTGAAAAATGAGGTAGAGGGGGAGCTGGTAGATGGGAGAGGCAGCGAGAGAGAAAGATAGATAGAGGGACAGAGATGATGCATGGCAAAACATCGGCAGGAGAAAAATGGATGGGCAAGGAAAACAACACGCTCCAAAACCCAGACAATCTGTCAGGATTCCATCACCGTTTCTTCGCAGATGACTGGACATAGACAAATGGCGGCGAGCGGCTCCGTGCACATCGCAGACTGATGGCCTTAATGTTTACTTCAGTGATAACAGATAGCTATGACACAGGGATGGCTGAATGATGACACTTAGAAGTTGTTAGCTGTGTAAAGGTAGGCCTGTGTGTGTGTACGGTACATTCTTAGCAAAGCCATAGCTGTTCTGATAGAAACATCTTTTCTGTATACACACCTACCTTGCTGCCTAATGCATATGATTCCCTTCCATACTTTACTGAGCCTATATAGTAATCAGGTCAGCTAATTAGGCTACAATTGCTGTGGATCCCACTAGATTGTCACGATCGGGCCTCTCAGGCTCCATCAGTACAGATTATTCAGAAACCCAGAAAACACAGGGTTGTTTTCTCCGCAGTCTATTTAGTCATTACAGGTACATTTACCAGGTATGTTAATTATAAACAGCTTGTGTCCATATTAGCATTTGGGTGTGGGTGGCAGGATGAAATGCCACAATTATCATCGCTCCCCTGCAAGCAAAATAACGATGCAAGTCCGCTGTACAAAACGATACGTCTCTTGTCCCGTTGACTCTGTGGCTAGCCTGGAACCATGGCTTTTATCTGTGCATTTGAATGACAAACGCTACATGTACACATATTTAGGAAACACAACTGATCCTCCCAACGCATACACACTGGGAAGGGCTTTGTCAGACACACAATGCAACGCACCATTTTCTGACAAAGTGCCTCAATATTAGCAAATAATACATTAAATCCAAACAGCATACAGAAGTTAAAACCAATCAAGAACAGTAATTATAGGAAAGAATCCATGTCTGAGTGCTTCGATCAAACGGGCTTCTATTTTCTTACATCCCTCTGAAATGATGATGCCTTCTACAACTGGCACACACACTCACACACACACACACACACACACACGGGCCAGTGACAATCTAATCTTTTCTGGTATAAGAGCAGTCATTTTTAAATTAAGTTCTACTTGCTAAATACTTCAACTGCAAAAACCACATCATGCAGAAAGAGCGAGGCAGAGACAGAAAGGGAGAGACGTAAGGAGCTCTCCATCTCAGGGCTGCCAACATACACACAAACACGCACACACACACACCGGTTAGAGAGCAAGCAGATTAACCTGAGGGACAGGAGCGAGGACACTGCCGTGAAGGACAAACGCAGTACTGCATAGGAAAGGGGGAGGGGCCAGCAGCGGGAGCGATGAAATCCCACCGCATAAATATTCATGAGCCATCTCACCTGTCTGAGCACAACTCATCTGTGGGCTTCACTGTGGAACCGGAGGGGGGATGGGAGAAGAAGGGAGGAGACAGGGAGGCAGGATGGGTGAGGGGTTGTGGCGGAGAGCCAATCACACAGCAGGTACACCCATCCTTCCCGTTCCTCTGAATAAGACGTGATGTGCACTGAGGGCTGCTCTTTGAACCCTGAACACACCCCGCTAAACTCCATCACCTGCTACCACACATGTGAGCGGGACACACACACGCACACACACACACACACACAGTCCAAGTTCACACGTCCTCCCAGGCGAATACAGCTGTGGGCAGACCTGAGCGGGTTTTCAACACAGTTTCATTCCAGGTGTGTCAGACTGTCTCTGGTGGTGGGAACTCCATCTCTGATTACAGGCACAAGATGTCAGGCGTCTTCAACCGGCAACAAAGCAGGTAGCAAAAGCCTGCAAATCTCAGAAGAGGCCGAGTTCTCTGTGCTCTGGGTGTAAATATCCGTCTTTTTGCGTGTGCTCTTGTTCATGCTCAGACTGCCCTATTGTGACTCCAGCTCAAGGTCTCAGGTGCTGTAGTTTTATGTGGAAGGGCTTTCAGGCCTTCCACGCCGCCCGAACAAAGGACCGTTCTGTAAGCCTTGGCTGAGCCTGTTCTGTTTCTCTCCAGCTGTGCCCGTGTTGGGAAGATCGCTACGTGCGTAGCAACGGACAGGTTTATGAAAACAGACTGACTGAGACGTGTCGGTGACACAAGGACACCCAGGTGCCCACACCAACACCGCTTCTCTTTCCCTCTCTTGCTCTCCAGTCTCTTAAAAAATAGGCACAGAGGGGATGTGTGACACCTGTAACCATGGTTACCCATTAGCCCTGAGCCTAGTGACGCGGTATAGATGGAAAACTCCGGTGGTAGTTGCAGATCAGCTCCGGGGTGAGCGGCAGAAGAGAAGAAGCCTGTTAATGCTCATTTTCTTTATTAAAAGCCAGCCTATTGCAGAAACGTGGCAGAAAAATAAACAAAAGTTTTTCCATGACGATAAAACAATGTCGTTTCAGTTGTGACCCAAGGTAACGGTACTTGAGGAGGGGATGGCTGATGCCCCGGGGTTGGAGAGCAGGAACCTTGGCGAGAGGTTGGAGAGTGGTGTGCACAACCAGCTCGCCCTCCTTCCCTTCTCCTTGGAGGCTCCTGCCTGTGATGTCCACACGCTGAGCTGTCCACCCCTTTCTATTCACCTCCATCACTCCCATCCAACACCCTGCCTTTGCCATCAGCTTCAGTCAGCCTTACTCCCTCTCTCCATTAACCTATCTCCACCTTCAGTCTCTTCCCCTCTGTCTGTCTGCCTGTTCCACCCACTAATTTCATCCTTTCTGTCAGAAGCCCTCCTTTCACTTTTACTCCCTTCATTCTTCCCCCACTCTATAATTTCGCCCCATATGTCAGCATCCCCCTTGTTCTTTGTCACTCACGTTCCGTACCCCACCTTTTTCCGCCCTCCTTCAGTCTTCCTCGGCCTTATCTCTCCTCTGCCTTTCTGCTGTATTGAAATGTTCTCAAATGAATAAGCAGAAGGCTCAGCCTGCCTTTCAGTCCTCCTAACTGTGTTTTTGAAAAGGAACTCTAAAGGATCCAAACACCGTAGTGGCTACTATAGAAATATGAATGCGATGGACCAAATTACTGTACATACAGCGGCTAGAAAAATGCAAGGAAACCAAAGATTATTGCAGTTGTCTGCATTCATTTGACATAAAGTGTGATTTGATCTTCATGTTAGTTAAGGGTGTTGTCAAACACACCTTAAATTAATAAACTTTGTTGAGAATGACCATGTTATTTTAGCACTAGAGTGAAAATGCTAATGTAGCTGACTGGCTAACATCTGTGTTCATGAGTCTAAAACACTGGACAAGCAGGGCGTCCATGGCAGGAGGAGGACACGGCCACGGAGAAAAACATCATGACTTGGGCCTGCTTGGCTGCATCAGGAACCGGCCAGCTTGCAGTCACTGAGGGGACGATGTGTCCCCGAGTGTATTAAAAAAAAACAAAAAACAAAAACAAAGACCTTCAGGATTATGAGGGAATGTCTGGAGTCCAGCCGAAGCTCGGTAGAAGTTTGGAATGCAGCAGGACAACGACCCCAAACCCCAACAGGATGGCTTCAGAAAAACAAAACCTTGCGGAACGACTCAGAGAAGTCCTTTTGTTGTCGCTTCTATGGCAATAAAGGAAATATCACCAAATTCTACTGGGCCACGAGTATGTGTATTAAATACTGTATAAAATGGCTGGGACAAAGGTGGAACTACTGGATTTGGAGGTTGGCCAAATTTCTAATGTTTTAGCGCAAGTTGGAGCCCTGCCGCTCCTCCCTTCAGCACACATCTCTCCAAATGCTTTTTTAATGAAGCATTTAAGCCACTCGATGGTGTCGCTCCACATCATCATACACATACAAATGCACGCTTGGCAACCGGTTTAGAGCAATATGAGATAAAACCACATGGCCTCCCTTTAATGATTAAACAACCTTCATTTAAACCCCATGCATTGCAAAGCTGCTGATCAATTAAAATGATTTATTGTAATGGCTCTGGACAGAGCCATTAGATAGTAAACACTGACTTGGTGTCCTACTGTAGAAATAGACTTTCCTTCATCACACCCCGGGGATGACTTGTGGCGGGATAAACAGCCATTTGGACCCCCAGCTCTCTCCACTGACTCCTTCCTTGGAAATATTCGACTTGAATCAACGCTCTGATGACACGCCGCCATCTGTTTTTGTGTTAAGTGTGTTTTCGCATGAAGTGAGGAGAAAAAGGCATAACTGTGATTTAAAATACTGCAGAGGCAAAAAGCATGCAAATACACCCAGTGTGTAGCCGCTGCTCCAAACAAACACATGTTCCCAATCACAGATGCGCACACGCTGGTACCGCTTGCACACAAAGAAATCCTCCCTCGGTCCCCCTCCCCGGGGCCGTCCGTCCTGAAATAGCAGAACTGAGGCCTTTTTGGTATTTCCCTTCCCAGATCG
This sequence comes from Tetraodon nigroviridis, assembly GCA_000180735.1. Classification (NCBI taxonomy): domain Eukaryota; kingdom Metazoa; phylum Chordata; class Actinopteri; order Tetraodontiformes; family Tetraodontidae; genus Tetraodon; species Tetraodon nigroviridis. The sequence goes on along the minus strand of CAAE01015023.1, from coordinate 426,605 downwards.
GAGCTGGGGAATCAAATGAATAATAGACAAAGAGTGAGAGAGAGTGATTGGAGGACAAGTCAATGCGTCTGTTCCCTACAAGAGCGTGGCACACCTTAGAAGCACCTAAGAATGCTCTCCATTCTGCAGAAGGGAGAAGGACCAGGAGATTAAAACTGCATGGCGTGCACTGGTAAAATGAATAGTGCTAAAAATACATCCTTTCACTGACACATGAAAAGAAGCTGCCTTTCCCCTGTCCAGTATTGAGCAGCCATTGATTCCAAGACAAAGGCTACACCTCCTCAAAGAGGTAAGAAAAATAGCAATCATACAGGCAATTATTTTCAAATGTGCCTGCAGCAGCCGATAATGTCAATGCGAGTCCCTTCCTAAATAAAAGGAGGCAAGGCAGGCGTCAAAGCTGCGGGCTCGCCGCTGAAGACAAATGAGCCCATCCGCAGAATGCTTCGCTTTCATCTGGGCAGCATGACATGACACCCCATGCAGCGTGGAGGCAGAGCTGGGCCTGGAGGACAGCTGCATACAGAGAGCAAGGAGAATCTATATTCTCCTTGCTCTCTCCTCCTTGCTATTCAGAGGAAAGCAAGCCAAAGACCTTCTAGAAGAGCAATGGCCCGCTCGCCGGTGGCTTTCTCTGGGTGTCCTGCCATTGATGACGACCGAGCACGGCTTGAATGCCTATAGCAGAGTTGCATCTATGGTACAGAAGAGCACAGTAGGCCTCCTCAAAGGGTCCTTTTCTAAGGATGGAGAGAAAGACAGACATTCTCCCTTGCTAGGCATGTGCTTCAGACTCGGGCCTTTTTTTATTGTGATGTGGAACAGCATCTGAGGAAAAGGCGAATAAACAGCAATCTGTTGGACCTAGCGCCTCAAATTTCTGAACGGCTCTAATGTTATGAAGAGAAATGACTGACTGGGCTTGTTTTAAAAGAGAAAAATTAAGAGGCTTGGCAAAAGAAAGGCCAGCAGGAGATGAATGAACAAATGCACCTTAGAAGAAAATATCAAGTAGTTGTTGCAGCCAAACAGGAAATATAAAATCAATTTGAGAAAATAATGTATTTTACATCTGATAGTAAATAATATATAAAATAAAAATAAACATGTCTCCTTCCAGTTTTCTGCCTTTAGAGACAATAACCTGCTCGTTCAGAGCCTGTAGAAGGGCATGCCCTGGTTCTAGAACGTTAACACAGTGAAAGAAGTACAAACTGGCAGCGGAAGGGTGCAATGAAGGGAGAGACGGACACAAAATGGGGGAAATGCAGAGGAGAAAGACGCCCCTCACCTAATTTACCCAGTATTGGTGCTGCTGTGGAAAGTCCCACAGCCCATGCCTCCAGGCCCTAAGCCCGCGGTCGGCCTAGCCGTTTAGGATCAAAGAGAACTTGCTTTAGCGTTCATATTGATTGATTAATGCAGTTAGTTTTTGTCCACCTGAATGCACAGGAGACGCAAATGTTCACCTTATATACAGTACTTCTCTTTGTGAGTTACAAAGCACGTAAGCGTGTCTACATGCCTGTCTGGCATTTTATGTTTGTTTCGAGGCAGTTTTTTCTACCAGTCAGCCATGCTCACTGCCAGTGACCCCAGTAGCATCCTGGAAACCAGTCATGTAGGACGTCTTGTTTAAATGGTCTGACAGCCAGCCGTGAGGGGGGCAGTATTTTAATGAATTATAAATATGAGGTGAGTGCAAGCTTCTTGGCAGTCTAATGGAAAAAAAAGTTTTAAAAAATGTAGTCACGACATCCATCCTGCCTATTACAAATAAAGATGACATGGCTTTAGAAGCCTGCTAAATGTTTGTCCATAATTTGGTTTAAACTAGTAAACCTATTACAACCTTTATGTTCTAGACACGTTTCTTTAAGACACCCAACGAGGAATAAAGAATCTGCCACTAATCCATGTAAGCACACCCTAAAACCTCGAAGTATGAGCAGAAAATAAAAGAAATTGTGACTGGATTCATCTGCGCTTTATCTGTTTGTCAATAGGACCAAACACTATTGAGAGTCCTGAATGAAGCCGTAGCACCATCTAGCGGATATATTTTGATACTACATCAGAATTTATAAAAGCACTAGAAGTTATACTACATCAGCATATTTAAAAAGGGACATTAATAAAGCCACATAGCAGTTTTTCTATGGTCTTAATGACAGCTCAAAAACTACAACTTCGTCAACATACAATCACTGGAATCAAAATAAGCAGATAGAGATTTACCTGTCCACGTCTTTTGTTCTGGGATGATATAATATTTATTCCCGAGATGATCTGTTCCAACATGTTCACGTACTATTCCAAACGACCGCCGCAGAACGCCAAGTATTCTGCTCATTTTCGATGCGACACAAAATGTTTGGGTCCGACACCGAGCCGTGTGCCCTTTTCCTGTGTTGTATATAAGTCGCTCTGTGGTTGGTAAACTAGATTTAATATACAGTTTTATGATTGGTCGGCAATACGTCAGCAGCCAATCACAACTTTTGTTACTGAACAGACGTCATAGTCCAACATGGCGGCTTTGTGAGTCGGCCTTTTAAAAAACTGCTGAAAAAAAGCCATATAATACAAATCGAGAAACTCAATTTATTGAATTTTTTACAAAATTAATTTGTAATGGTATTTTGGATTAAATTTTGTGTCCCTTTCGAAGCAGTTTCTTTCGATTTGTATAATATACACATTTCAATATAGGTAATATATTAGCCGAAGAGGGTTAGCTACCGAGTTACAACAAAAACACGGATTCTGCTTTTAATTTTGAAATGTTTTGCCTGTAAATGAAAAAAAATGTTAGCATTTTTGACAGCAAGAGGGGCAGGTCTGGATGATCCTTTGCGACTGAGGCGCGCAGAGTCGACGAGAAGGTGAAAATACTAAATTGAATTCTTACAAAACAAATTTTGGTTTGTCGGATAGAATCTTGCGTTCCTACAAAAAGGTGGACTCTAATGAAACATACTTTATAGTCATGCTTTATTCCTTCTTCTTTCAAGGGTCCTCAACCTGAAGTTGAACCATGACAGAGACGTGGACAGAATCCACGGAAACGCCATCAACACCATAGACATTGAAACAATAGAAGGCAGATAGTAAGTACAATGTGAATGGCTTTAAAACAAACAAACAAAAAAGTCAATGTAATTTACTTCGGCTTTTACTGTACTTCTGATACAATTATTAAAGCGGTATCTATAATCAATATGTTTATTTATTAAGTTGACGGTGTTGAGGGGAAAAAAAGGATATGCGTCTACTGAAACGCTTTTTCTGTTGCTTAGCATGCTGTCCGGTGGAGCAGATGGCGTGATCGTCATCTATGACCTGGAGAACTTCAGTGGGAGTCAGCAGTACACATGTAAGGCTGTGTGTACAGTAGGCAGGTGAGCGGTATTCATTTTGTTCACTGGGGGGCAGAAGCTCATCGAGGTTTTCGCACTGAAACAGTCAAAATCTTTTGAACACTTTACACACGTTTAATGGCCTGTAAAATAAGACATTTTTGCAGAGCTAGTTTATTGTGGGTGCAGGTTTTATTGAGATTCATATTGAATTTATGACAGTTATATCGATAGTAAATATGATAGTAAATGGTGCAGGTTCCCATTAAGAGTTCACACCATCATGATGGAAGGGTACAGATCACAAAGAAAGAAGGCAAGTTCTAATGATGTTCTTTTAATGTTGGTCACGTAATTTTTGACTTTGTTTTTCCTGTTTAGGTCCAGTCGACATGTCCACAAATTCAGCGTTGAGACAGTCCAGTGGTATCCGTACGACACTGGCATGTTTGTATCCAGTTCTTTTGACAAGACAATGAAAGTTTGGGACACAGAAACGCTAAAGGTAATGAACAAAGATTAACTTTCGGTTGTTTTAAATGTTAGTTTTTACTTTTCAATTATGGATTTCCCTACATAAGTAGTTTCCCTAATATAAGTAGCTTTCAAGTAGTTGCCAGCTGCTCACTTTTATTTCTGTTTATTCAGGTTCAAACAGCTTTTAAACGTTTTAGACATGGTTTAGTTTAGAGCTTAGGCTGCATATTATGAAACAATAATCGACCCAGCATACATTTTAAATTATTGTGGGTTTTTTTTAGCCAGTTCTTCTGATCGACATTGTCTTCATGTTGTTATTCAGCCTGCGGAGGTCTTTGAGTTTGAGGGGAATGTCTACAGCCACCACTTGTCACCAATCGCCAAGAAGCACAGTCTCATTGCAGGTGGGTATGTGTGTGCGTGTGTGTGTGAAAATGTATCTAGACTTCGTTAGACTTTAGTCATATAGGGCAAGTTTTATAGACTTTTTTCAAACATATAGACAACCTTAAACTATTACACTGAGTTTTTCCCCTCAGGTTAAAAACCTGCATTTTTTTTGAGAAAGACAGAAGCAGATTACACTTGTTTTTGGGCATGGGGGGACAGATTTCTAAGAACACAAAGCAAACAGACACACAGACATGGTGTCAGGGCCTCATCGCTATGTCGCCAGACAGGATCAGCAGGTTCCTTGTGCCTGATGAGTGTTTGCTCATCAAATTCTTTCTGTCTCACTCTCACACACTTACATTATCACTGACACACCTGTTTCTACACTGGAGACAATCACAGCTTCTTTCTTTGCCCTTAGTTGGTAAAGATTCTGGTCAAACAAGTCACAGTCAGCCTTCTTTTTAGATAGAGCTTTTAAAAGCACTTTTCATATATTAATTGTCAATAATTGCAGGTATTTTTGACCTCAAAATCAAAGTGATTGTTTCGGTTATATTCTGACCAGTAAGAAAACCTTTCCTCACTTTTCTCTCATGGTTCTACTGGGGTAAGCTTATACACATTAAGATTTGATCTTGATTTTATCTTTTACCTAGTTTTGCTGCTCATGAACCTCCACTCGTTACAGTCTCAGGGGCCAACTTTGTGCACAAATTCACAAAGCAAAGGTTTTCAAAGCGAAAAGAAGACCTCACAGCATTATGAAACAGCCTAATAGAGATAACATAACTGAGTGGAACGATTAAACAATAATAAATCAACATAAAATAGGCATCTATAAACACACCTTCTTGGCCTGTTACCAGACACACCTACCACAGAACACTACAATTCGTTATATGCTAGGTATGTTGTAGGTTTTCAAATTCCTCATGGCAGTCTGTAAAAGCAGTTTTCTGTGATCTGCCCAAGGTCTTATGTTTAACTACTGACTTGGAACCTCACAGGCATTCCTATGTACATGTTCCACTCATACAAATTCTACAACTAAACCTTTTGTATCTTTGCAGTTGGCACCACAAACCCTAAAATCCAGCTGTGCGACTTAAGATCAGGATCAAAGATTCATATTCTACAGGGTTAGTAGTTCAATTGCAGACCATGTTTTGTTCTGCTTTTTTCCTTTAATGCAAAGATATAACCAACAATATCTTTCTCATTTAGGTCACAGAGCAGAGGTCCTGTCTGTGCGTTGGTCGCCCAGATACGAGCACATCTTAGCCACCGCCAGGTAGACGCCATTTAATGTCACATCACAACTCAGGAGAAGTGCCAAGGCACTGCAGGCTAACTGTGCTAGCCTTGTCAGTGTAGCATATGGTAGCCTCGGTCACCACCTGTTTAGCGCTACATCGGACGTGCTAATTAACCATTTGGGATCAGAGTGCTGTTTTCTCAGTGGACTGTAAGTGATTCTGAAAAAACAAGTCACTCAGAGAAGCGCTCAAATAATTTATTATGCAGTAGTATGTTACTTCCCAAAGGAAGGGTAAGTTCAGACGCAAACAATGGCTCACAGACTGCTGTACATAAAGGCTGTCTGTAAATCCACGCGTATGTATTTTCTTTACATCACTTTGATTGGGTGAGTAATGGATTCCTTCCTTCCAAGTGCAGACAGCAAAGTGAAAATGTGGGATGTGCGTCGGGCTTCCAGTAGTCTCCTGACTTTGGACCAGCACAATGGAGACAAAACAAAAGCTGCCTCTGAGACAGGTACAGATGCTTCTCGCATTTTCTTTCTGTTTTCTGTGTTTCTGCCTTTGGCTTGCTTAATCCTTGGTTTATAACTAACTATTTTTAATGCTTCAGGGATCAACATTAGTAATTTGGATATTCACCTCAAAGCCAGTCACATAGATTGTCTTTTTTCATTGCTAAAACTGTGTAATTAACACACTATTTTTAGTGTAGTGTGATTAAGTTATAGGAGGTCCATCTATTGCTGACTCATTTTTACCTAATTGAATAAAATTAGCAATTCCAAAAACAGAATCCGCTGTCATAGTTTTACCTGTTTTATCAGTGAACACGGCTCATGACGGCAGAGTGAACGGACTGTGCTTCACCGGTGACGGCCTTTACCTCCTCACTACTGGTACTGATGACCGAATGAGATTATGGAATAGTGCCACTGGGGAAAACACACTGGTAAAAAGGCTTCGCTCCTTCTATATTGTCTTTTCTTGTAACAACCATAAAAATAAAATGATTCAGTCGTTTTTGTGTTGTTAAACATTTCCACTCGCTGTCATCGTTGGTTCCTCAGGTAAACTATGGGAAGGTCTGCAACGAGAGCCGGAAAAAGCTACAGTTCACAGTGTCACGTGGCTGCAGCCCGGAGTTCGTGTTTGTGCCCTGTGGAAGCACCGTTGCCATGTATGCCCTCCACACCGGCAAGCTGGTTACCATGCTTAGAGGCCACTACAACAATGTTGACTGTTGTGAGTTCCACCCAGACTACCAGGTTAGTCTCTCTCACCTTCTACAGATTCTTTTTTTTTTTCAAATCTATTTTAAACAGCAATGTTTAGATTAGTGTGTGTTTTCAGTTCAGCATGCTATGCTAGGATTAAATCTAACTTCATGCTTTTAAACAGGTAGAATACTTTATCAGAGTAATGCACACCTCAGTCGAACTCAGGCTGTTTCTAAAGTCGGTATTTGGATGCAAATAATATAAGAATGCAGATGAGCAGGATGTCAGTTGACAGTCTTGTCGCCTGTAATGTCACCGATTGGTCCTGCGATAGTGACAGAGTGTCCCCGGAGTTCTGTTGTGCGTGGAAAGTTTGGAGCTCATTAACTAAATTACTCTTAGCCCGATCTTGCTTGTTGAGTTTTGTTTTCCTCTGATGTCATTGCCACGGCTTTAATGGGACAAGTTTGCTGAAACAGCACATCTGCACCTACATGGGGGTGAGGGAGTGTGTGAGTCCAGGGTCCTCTCTCTGCATGCAGGAGCTGTATACCGGAGGGAAAGACTGTAACATCCTAGCATGGGTTCCCGTCCTTCGAAGTCCAGACATGGAAGAAGAATCAAACGGCACTAATAAGGTTGGAAACAGAATAACATGTTTTAGAGTTGATTGTGAAACAAGTGGCTGTATTATTATTATTATTATTATTATTTTAGAGTGTTTTGAATTGCTAAGCTCCCATGACAGACAATAGGTTACAACTTGGCCGTGTCATCTCAGAAATCTCAACTATGACACCTCAGTGCTTTCCTTCATGTAGTATTCTGCTAGTGGCGGTTGTACCGTAAATTTTCCACTTGCTAGATGCACTTTTGAGGTCACCAATCAACCTTCCAACAGTGGATGTGTTTATTTACCTTGTGTTGCCTTTACAGGGTGCAGGACCATCTTCAGCAAATCCTGCCTTTCAGGATGCGTGGAGCAGTGATGAAGATTGATACTGATGCTGCCGTAAAAAAAAACAAACAAAAAACAAAAAAAACCTGTAAACACACCATGCGTGCCACCATATAATGACCAACCAACCTTGTATAATAAACGTAATAACAATGGCTGCAATGACAGATAAGATTAATATGTTTTGTTTTGGTGATCAATTTTATTTTCTTTGAAAAATTGGTGGCCTTGTATGAATGCAAACAGTTGTATATTTATGTGCATCTATGTATTTATTAGTTTTTTATGTGTTATGATATCGGTATTTTTCTTGTTTTGGTTTCTTTTTTGTCTTTTGTTTTTTTTAAACCAATTGACAACAAATTGGATGTCTGACATTCAGCAAATTGCTGTTTTTGCTGTTTAAAAAATGTTGAGAATAAACTGTTATTATTATTTTGCAGACATTTGTGAGGCTGCCAGCAGGGTAAATTGGTTCGATTTGTTGTCAGGTTGTTTTTTTTTTTTTATAGGGCCATTGCAGTACTCCTATCTGGGCTTTGTAAAATGTCTCAGGTGTGGCCCTTTCTTTCTGTTTATGCTGCTGCACCTGAGTTTAAAAGGCACTGCCCATAATCCTGAGCCAAACCGGTGTGAACACCCAGTTCTTTATGTGGACAACCAAAAATATGCGCTGTCCTGTTCTCTTCAGCTGCAGAGTACTTTGCATTGATTTGTTTAGCTATTTTTGC